>JAOYMZ010040943.1:0-15230 GCA_025802335.1 Pinguicula primuliflora | reverse complement strand
AAAATATATACATCCAATTCATAAACATAACATAAAAGTAATCAACAAAAGATCACTTTTAGAACACAAAACTAACAGTTTTCACTTAACAGTTTGCTACAACATTAGACTCTTTAAATTCATACATAGTTTGATGGCAGCTTAGTCCTGTACAAAGAAATTTTTTGGTATTGAACCACCATGCAGCCCCATAAAATTCTTCATTTGCATTAACTAAAAAGCTAGTTACCTGCCCCAGTGTCAAAATATTCTCTGTAAAGCCCAACTTTCTTTTAGCAAAGTAGTTGTGTGTTCCTTCTGTATAATTGATTAAATCTTTCTTTCAGCAAAAACTAACGTACACTAAGTTTGTATATAATTATCTCCTCCTTTACATTCAAAATTATGTTGTACTGAATTTTGTGTTGTTTCCACTAGCGAGAAATACGACCTAATGTTGTCGCAATGTTGAGTAATTCCCCTCAGTAAACGGACCGTACACATGTTCTTCAAATTCTCAAATCTCACTCTGGCCATACCAGGCTAGACTTTCTGATTTTGAAGAAGATAGAACAAGAAAGTGCAATTGATTTTGGAATTTGAAAAAATTAGTGTAATTGGATAAGATTTTTGGAGAATGGCTTATAGATATATTTAAAAATTAAATTTTTAGAACAAAAAATTTATTGAGTAATATTTTTTTAATCAACTCAATTTATATTTCATTAGTTTTATTAACCGGTTATATTTCAATATAATAATAAAAGAATTCTTATTTTATAGATATATATTATAGATATAGTGATTGGAACAGTTTTATAAGGATAAAACTTCTGTAACCGCTGGTCCTTACCTCTATATAAAGAGGATTACATAGAATAATAAAGAACATAGTTTCACGCTCTTCTTCTTCTCCTTTTCTTCCCTGCACAATTCTTGAGATTACAACAAAATCCACATTTGTACCGTAATATTGAGAATATTACCCACCGATTTGAGACAAAAATATAAATTAATTTATTTACAATCAATTTTTGAGATGAAAGTTTTGACCATAGTAACTTACATTTCTTTATAAGTTGTATCTCATACTCACACATGATGCGAGTCAAGAATCAAGTCTATTTTCTAACATAGTATTTGAGTGGGTGATCTTCGGCCCGGGATTGTTTTCAGGAAAAAGTATCAGGTATTGGCCTAAGTGAACCATGGGTGTTTTGGCCCAAATAGGGCATCATTGATGAGAACCTTGATGAATATTTTTTGATATATTTCTCATTATTTTCGGGAATGTCCTGAGTATTTGCCACATAATGAGGCGTGGCCCAATTGGGCGTTAAACATGTGTTTGACAAGTCTAAACAGGGTTTTACATAATTGGATTTGAGGGGGATAGACAAAAATATAAACTAACTTATAAGAGAATGTGGTACTACAATTAATCGTTTTGGGCTCAAAATTTTAATTACTGTAACTCACATCTTCCTATAAGTTGGCATATATGCGCACCTGTGCACATGCGACCCGTGTTCAGAGAGAATAGTCTATTTTCTAAAATGCAAAAGTGTTATGGATCGGCGAAAATCTTGGTCCGATTGTTCAACCTATAATTGCTAAATTCAAAGAGTATTGGTTAGATATTCCTTCTTTATATTGTTATGTTATGGTTTTGGATCCTACTAGAAAGTTAATCCGTTTGTCAAATAGCCTTACTTCCATTGGGGGATTGTAGAGATGGATTATATGAACCAATATCAAGAAGTTCAATTAACTTTGCAACTAGCGTTCCATAAGTATAATCAAGTGTTAGGTATAAGGATAAAGTCAAGTCTTGAAGAAGATGATGATGAGACCCAACCACCAGAAGACGACATGTTTGATACCAATGGCAAAAGACATGGTCTAAAGAGTCAAGCGATGACATTCGAGACGGAACCATCACAATCATCACAACTCATGGTGCTTAGAAATGAATTACAACAATACCTTCAAGCTCCTGCATTTTGGCCCACGAAGTTGCCTTTTGACATCTTGGAGTGGTGGAGTTCTCATTCGATGGAGTTTCCAGTACTTTCGATTTTGGCTCAGGATTTGCTAACCACTCTGGCATCTTCCGTATCATTTGAGTCGACGTTTAGAACCGCCAAACTCATTGTGACCGATAGGAGAACGTGATTGACACCAAAAATTGTAGATGTCTTGTCTTGCATTCGAGATTGGAAGCGAGATAATAGGAGAACCAAAAATCTTGTTAACGAAAAAAGTTGATTTGTATGTAAATTTTTCCAAACTTCTAAGTTGATTGGCATATCTGATCCGAGAAACATCTGATCTACCTGAGGCCATATAGGGATGGGTTGTCGATCCTCTCCCTCATCTTTAGTTCCAGTTCACAATTGAACCCGCCTGCATCGATGCCTGCTCTATCAGCTACTGGATCAATAATGGGGGAGAAGTGGTAAGTCAGACCACCTTGGCTCATTGACAACAACCAATTATCTTGTGCAAATGGCTGAGAGCAACCTTCTGGGCTCATCAACTGAGACCAATCTTCTGGGCTCATCGGCTGAGACCAACCATCATGGGTCACCGACTGAGCCCACGCATCTTGACATGGTGCCCTAGAATATTGTGAATAATGTGAATAATTTGGATAGTGTTGATATTAGGTTGAGAAACTTTGCCTTGCATACTCTGGGGACATATTTAAATCCAATATCGAATTTGAACTACGAGAACCGGCTTCTTCAGGTATCTCTAAACTAGGGCCGATAACTAAATCAAAAAATCTAGGACCTCTGGAATTATTTATTATAATATCTTCTAACATGTAAAAAAAAAAAAAATTAAAATTTATTCAATATGAAAATTTTAAATACACACAATAATAAATAATATAAATTATAATTTAAATAATTAATTGACGAAAATATGAATTGAACTGGTAAGCCCAAAATTGATACTTACTTTCCTTTGCTATTTTCTTATAATTCAATTTGTAAATGTTTTTTTTGGTGGGGAATGGAAATGGAAGCAACTTGATTTATATAGGGGGCCGCACCACCATCAGCAGCGCGGCCGCACGGGAAATGGAGGGTGGGAATGAGCAGCGCGATAGGACATTTTGCCAAACAATGAATTCTGACCAACATCAATGTGGCAAAAAAAAATATCAATGTGGGAAAATTTTTTGCTTCTGCCACAAAATGGCGTGTAATTTTTGTAAATGTCATTCACCGATTTTCCAAATATCGATACCGGTTTTTGGAAGACCGGTATATCGGGGCAGCGATCTTCCAAAGACCGGTAAGAGACACCGAGCTTTCAAACACCAGTATCTCGTGGTATCAGTCTTCCAAAGACGGATTATAATTAAGATCGTTAAACACTGTAATTAAGAAGCTACCAGTCATTGGAAGATCGGTAGGTGCCTTGGCGCGAAAATCAAACAACCGGTCATTCAAAGATCGTTTTTTTTAAACAATGATTTTTAGGAATAATCAAAATGGAGGGTCATAACATCCTCCGTCTTGCATCTGTGGAGGAGGTTGTTTCTTATACAAAAAATAAAACTTTATTGTTAGATATATATTTGTTTAAAAAAATGTTATTGAATTTATACTTACTCTGCGTTAGTTTGACGGTTGTCCATAGTCCATACTGTAATTCTGTTTTTGAAGATTTTTTCCTTTTGGATCAGGCCTCACCTTTTGTCCACTAGGGGGATGCGTAAGCGTATACGGTGGCACAAGTACCTCATGAAGCGAACCCAACGGGAGAAATGACATTGAATACATCCTTCTAAGAGCTGCGATGGTCATCTCCGGAATGCAAAAATTCATAGGATCCACACGATATTTCCGACAAGTCTACATGAATTTTCTTGATTAAATTTGTCATTAAATAAAATATAAAGATAAGCTATAAGTAAAATTACCTGTTCTGATGTGAGCAGGGGGTGTTAAACTGCGACCACTTCCCAAAAGAACATGTATAATCAGCCAGTATGACCCGTGTATGCTCTTCTGATCCTTTGATTTTTACTTGCGCGATATACCGATCAGGCACAAATATAGGTTCATAAGGATCTGCCACATGCATTATGGCGTGCTTCTTCGAAGTATTGAAGAAACGTTTTGCCTTATCGTCCCATGCATCAAAAATTGAGGTCACCCTGGCACAATCACTCATCCATACTCTAAAATATTTAATGCAGCTCTCCTGCGTCTGTCTGACTATTGAAGTGATCGGAAGACGGCGTGCACCCTTAAGGACTCCATTAAAACACTCAACTTGATTCGTTGTCATTATACCATAACGAGGTCCCTCATCGTAAGACGCCATCCACTTAGCCACATCAATATCTTCCAAGTATTTTTGCGCAGTAGGATTACGGGCGCGTACCTACTCCATTTGATCATGGAATTTTATTTTGCTCAACATCGAGCCAGCTTTTCAAGCCATATCCTTCACAATCTTATATTTGAATCTTGTATGAACATTCGCACAAATATGGCGCAGGCAAAATCTGTTAACCCCAATCCCACCATTAAATGCAGGAATTCGATTAATTGCACTCAGACAACCTGCACCTCTGCCTGAAATGATGCAACTCAGCCTGTTCTGTGTCACGTATAGTGCTAATCTTTCTAAAAACCAAAACCATGAAGCCTCTGACTCCTCGTCCACCAATGCAAATGCGACGGGCAAAATATGGCCACTAACATCTTGTGTCACAATAATTAATAATTTCTATCTATATGGACAATAGAGATGCGTACCGTATACAGATAGGACAAGCCTACAGTATTGGTAACCAGCAATGCATGGCCCAAATGCACAAAATACGTAGACCAGCTCTTTATAGGTAAGAACTTTTGTATCCTTTTGAGCAAAGTCGTACACATTTGTAAGATTGTAGTGCTTTAGATATGCTAAGTACATGGGCAAACTTCTAACGCCTGACGTCCATGTACCGTGCACCATCTACATTGCACGCTGTAGGGCAAACCAAGCTTTTGAATACATGACTTCAAATCCGTACTTAGACTGAATCATCAGTTGCACATGTTGTACCTTAAATGCTAAATAGTATTAGAATATAATAATATACAAGTATGTTAATGAATAATAAATATCAAGTAGTAGTGAGTACCTGGATTTTGGGTTATAATTTCAACCAAATCCTGAGCGACCATGCTCTTCGTGAGATTGTGATGAAATTCGGTAACCGAGCTAACTTCGCACGTGTGGGAGTATGACATTTTGATGATTCCCCACTTGCACCCAACAGGTCGGAAATACGCGTTGAGTTGCCATATGCAATCGGTCTCCTCGAAGTGTTTGCACCGCAGGAGCAATCTCATCTTATTACTTTTGTACATACAATATTCTCTTTTGGCGTGTACAACATGATATTTATCAACGACCCGTTGCAGACGTGTTTTGCCTTGAAATAATTGGCTGATCTGCAGCAACCCAGTGTCGTCGTCGAAACGACTAGTGCTCATAGAGGAGGGAATATCCATAGAGTCACCTAATTGAGGATACTCATCATGATGCCACTGCGCGGGTCCACCCTCTATTGGTACAGGGTATGTCTCATCGAGATGCGGTGTCGGAATGATCGGCCGCATATCCTCACCATCATTTTCGCTATCAGGTTCAGAACCATAATCTTCGACAGGCCCCGCCAAATCAGCTACCGAATCTACAAAAGTATCATAATCTTCTGGCGGCGGCATGGTTGATGTCGGTGGCGGCATAGTGGATTGGGTACTGTAGGGTGGTTCCCAACCTTCATTGATACTCATCTCATGTTGAACATGAGCCCATGCTGGCGGCATAGTTGATTGGGTAGGTGATTCCCAACCTCCAGATGATCCGCTACCTGCGTAAAATCCAGAACCGTACTAGTTGCTCATCGCCGGATATTTGTTGTGGTGTAAGTATGAGAATAATTTTTTGTAGTGAGTATGAGTTAAATTTGGCGTCAAATATATAGAATAGGCACCAATCTTTGGAAGACCAATGCCTAATGATACCGGTCTTTAGGTGATCAGTATGCTACTTCCCGTGTAAAGATGCATATCGGTCATCGAAAAATGTATATTTTCCCGCCAAGGAAGCTACCGGTCTTCAACCGGTCTTTGGGAAGACCGGTGTCTCGATATACCGATCTTCCAAAGACCGATATCTTTTTAATTACAGTGATTAACGATCTTAATTATAAACGGTCGGTGACTCGATATACCCATTTTCAAAAATTAACTCATTTTGGGGCAAAAGCCAAAATTTTCCATGATTCAGCCGCACCGCAGGGACAGTCGGACGGGAAATTTTGCAGAAAAGATCAGTATTCGAGAATACGTTGGGCGGCCCCAAAGCGTTTTGGAACCGCCCAGCGCCCAGGTCGCCTAGGCGGCGACCAGCCGGCTGGCTGGTTTATTTATTTTTTTTTTAAATTTTTTAGTTTTTTTTTAAATATTGTAATAAATAATTCATTAAAATTTTTTTTAATTAATTTTTATTAATTTTACTGATTTTATAAATTCAATAATATTTTTTATTTATTTTATAAACATTTTTTCTTAAATTTTATTCCCCTCCTCTAGCAGGACCGGTTGGGGAATAAAGTAGTGGTAGGGGAGCGAAAATTTTCTCCTGTCGGATAACTTGGTGACGAATGAAAGGTGTTATAAGTCAGATATTAATGAAGGCCGTCGGATTATAAGTCGAATCCGACGGCCTGCGCGCGTCCTTCATTAAAAATGAACGCGCGGGTCGGTGGACCGGGTCTGGCCGGTCCGCCGACCCGAATTCCCTTTTCTTAAAAAAAAAGACAAAAATTAAAACAAAAGGAATCAAAACCTGGAGTCTCCGTCACCATCGGCATCGGAATCATACTCATCGAAGAACTTCTCTTTGTAAAAATGCAGCATTTTTTGGAGTTCTTTTTGTTCCAGAATTCGTTATCCATGGTCCCATTCTTCCAAGAAACCTTCTTTTTGGCCGCTTCAATTTCATCACCAAAGAATCTACGAATTGCGGCTGTTGTTGGTTGGACGATGACGCCGTATCAAGGGCGATCGTTGTGGTGACGGTGCGCGCGGACGCCACGGTGGGAGTGGAAGGAATGGATTGCCTGGTGGAGGTGGGTATCGCGATTGATGGTCCTCCGCTAGGGCAGACTCCAGGTTTTCATTTTGACGACTATTGTTTGTTTTAATTTTAATTTTTTTTAAAATTGGTGAATTCGGGTCGGTGGACCGGCCAGACCCGGTCCGCCGACCCGTGCATCCTTCATAAATGAAGGACGCACGCAGGCCGTCAGATTAAATTTCCGACTTATAACACATTTTATCCGACTTATAACACATTTCATCCGGCACCACGTTATCCGACAGGAGAAAATTTCTCGGTAGGGTAGAGGCAAAAGTTATTGTGCAGATTTCATGGCTGTACAGCTATGGGCTTGGGCCCCTGGCCATTTTTTTTTAGAGTTGGGCTAAGAGCCCAACTTGTAGTAATGCAGTTAAAAAATTTTTTTGAGTAGATATAGGTTGTTTGAGGATTTTTTTGGCATTTTTACAGCCTTTCGTGGTTTGGGCTGCCCCTAATTAGCCCGAACGCATTACGCACCGCATAGATCCAATTCGGACTGTTTTTTTATTTTGGACCACTTAGGCGGCCACTCTCGAACCCTGGAAAAGATGAACTTTCACTTTCAGTAATCCAAATTTTAGTACTTCTGGATTGAGCTTACTCCTCGCACAAACATACAATTTTTTTGTGCGAATTTACGAATTTAAGATACAACGCCGAAATTTGAGTTGTAATCTGTGCCAAAAACATAAACCTGGAAAGCCTGCTAAATTCCCATCCTCCATTTTTCTTTTCTTAATTTGTATGCGGACGGCTGACAATTTGTTCACGCGATTTAAGGTCCAGCTACTGTCTTTTCTCTATCTCTGATGTTTTATTTGGGTTTATTTTAACTTGATTTTCATCGACTTACCGTTTTGGCTCTTTGATCTCTAGTTGTATTAAAAACAAAGTAAAAAGATTAGGTGGAAAAGTAATAATGCTACCCATATAACTTTTTTTATACAACATTCTGTATAACAATCAAAACGACCTCGTTTTGTATTTTTTGAAGTTTAAACAAAAAGTGTAAAAATATAAAACGACGTGTTTTTTATAATTATAGAATGTTGTATAAAAAAAATTATAAAAGGGCCCGAGAAGAATACGATGGGCTTGAACACTTTACTGTCCAAAAACAGAACAAAGGCGTAGCCACGGACTAGGCGTGGGATCAACCGACAGGCAAAACTCATGTTGCCCGAGTATTTGGGAAATCGATTGGGTATCTAACAGGCAAGTATGAGTCCCTGGGATTCCTTCCTTTCGTTCTGTATCTGTGTGGTGTTTCGCTCAGTCTTTTTCTGCATTGCCTTTACATGAATACAATTTGCAGTAATTGTGTATCGTGCAAGGATTGAAGGGACTATGTCGCCGATTAGTGCTATTAACCTGTGGGTTTTGTCTCCATTCTATGGTAGGATTTTCCCCCGGTCATATGTGCTGGAGCTTGACTTCATTCGTGTGATCATGTCCCTTCGCCGGCTGGAAACAATGTTAGTCCGAGTCTACAATGTCTACTTTTTCTCAAAGTCTTCAATGTAAATTCATTGAGTTTGTTGTTACTAACATACTGATTGGGAACGTTTGCAGAATTTTGGATTCAGGGGATCATCTGCACAAAGTCTTCACATGGGTTAGTTGTGCACTTGTTTGATTTGTTTCTGTTGATATTTTGCAAAACATTTTTTTTTTTGCGTCCTACTGGCGTGCCTCCAAAAATGATAAGTCATACCTACTTTTCCCTATAGGAGTTCCTTGGTGGGTTTCAAATAGTCCTGGCATCAGCATGACACTGCTACTTAGGAAGACGGATACTTTCCCTTACATTTTGTTACTGTTGCTTCTCGTTTGGTATTTATGATTTCCATTTTCTATTTCTGATATTGATTGGAATGAACACAAAATAACATAAGCCAATAGGACTTTTTCATGCATTCCTAAATCCTATTTAAGACAGGGATGGTGCAAGCACCATCTATCTTCTAATTATAAGTTAGTTTGATTATGTTTTCTTGTAGACAAAAAATTTAGATTAGTGACTCAGGATTTCGATATTTTTTGGACATGTCTAGGAAGACAAGATATACATTCACATTTGAGTGCTTGCTGTAGTTGGTTTTTTTGCCTTGTTTGGGTACCTAAGAGAAGATAGCCTTTGGGTGTTAGCATCAAAGCTAGTCCTATCACTTAACTATGAAGAGATTCACACTCTTGAAGTAATGTTGCCCACTTGTGCCACATCGTGTTTATCTGAATGGTGCTGATTCTTTATCTTCCGGTACTGATATGACATACTTTAAATACTTCTAGATGTTTATTTATTTTAAATTCTTGCAGGGTTTGAATTCCGTGCTTCGCTTCCTTTGGCATGTTATGCATATTATATTGGGAATATGGTATTTTGTTCAGGGCTTGATAAATTCACTTGAGAGCTTTCTCATAGCTCGGGGGTTATCTAAGAAGTACAGAGATCTTGATATTTGTAAAGTCAAGTACCTGGCAGTTGTTATAGACAGTGAGGAAGCTCTCCAGACTTTGAAAGTTCTTTATCTATTGCGATGGCTTGCAGCTATTGGATTGAAGAATGTATGCCTTTATGATGCCGAAGGTGCTGGTGCTTGGATAGCTATGAGGGTCATGTATGTTATATCTTCCACCTCCAATTATATAAATCTTGATATCCTTTTCATATGTTGTAGGTGTGCTGAAGAAAACCAAAGATGCCCTAGCATTATATATGAAAAGTGTAAGGACGTCAAACGTACTGCTTCAGTTCTACTTTTAAAAGTTCATGGTTATTGGCATGCATCATCAGTCCGACTTTGCTCTCTCTCCATCTGAAAATAAAACTGCATTATTGTGAGATCTGGTTTCTGCGGTTGTTGCCTGCTCCCAGTTTTACTAACACTGAAAACCGCAACTTTTCTCACTTGAAGTACACTGCTGCCATATATTTGTAAGGCTTAAGACTATTTTTTGGCAGCGTGATGATATGTGCCTACTTGATACTATGATTGATAGTGGGAGATGTAACAATTTTCTGTCTCGCATTGCATCTACTAATTTATCTCCATAAGAATTGAATAGCCTCTAATCCGGATCTGGGGTGTGTGCGGTGAGGTAACTCACCGCACTATGCGGTGCCCATGTGGCACTGCGAGATTGGTGTGGCAGGTGAGCCGGTGCTCCACACCTTTGCATGGGCCCGCTGACCGGCCAATACCGCGGGCACTGCATACTATGGAGTGAGGAACTCTCACCTCTTCCCTCTAATCCTCGTCTCATCATTGCACAGGGCCATATGAATGGCATTCCTCATGAGCAGACAATGCACCTAGAAGTCTTGTCTCTATCTGATGGCAAACAAGCTATTGCTAAAGCAGCAAATGCCCTTTTAATGAAGCATCATTTGAATGCTGAAACTCCGAAGCTAAATCTGGCAGAGTCTGACTTGGTAGACGCTCTTCGAGAACTAGGTTTGTGTTTTTGCATGGAATATAATCCATCCCTACCTATTACTTCCTACTATTGATTTTGAGTGGAAAAAATATGTTATTTAGGCTTACCATTTTGGCGAAATCAGGATATAAGGAACCAGATCCTGATCTCATGCTAATATACGGGCCAGCAAGATGCCACCTGGGATTTCCGGCTTGGAGAATCCGTTATACAGAGATTATGTGAGTATTTGACACTTACTATTCACCATACTTGTTTTATTTTTTTTTTTCCAAACTGGAATAAGGGAAACATCCGTGAGAACTTGTAATCTCTCTCAAGATGGAAAACTCAATCTGGCTCAACACTTTTTCTTACATCAGTAAAGCTGATCATACTATGACTGGAAGAGTGTTACCGTGTACTCTCTAAGCTTCTTAAAGGTATCCTTTTCGGAGGTTTCACTTTGAGAAAAATCTTCGGGTTCCGAATGTTAGGTACCGAATAATCGAGTTATGTGCCGAATTCTAATCATGACCGTCAGATCTAAGTGTTGGATCACAATCTCGACGGTCATCATTAGAATTCGACACATAACTCATTTATTCGGCACTCGTAAGTTTACTCTACACTTTCATAGCTTATGGGAACATTCAAACTGAATTTAGGCTTTGTTTGCAGCCACATGGGACCTCTAAAGTCAATGAAATTTGGTGCGCTGATAAAATCCCTGCATAGATTTTCATTGGTGCGTCAGAATTATGGTAGGTAAAAATGCATCTCAACTGATGCAGTGCTCTTGGGGTAAAAATTTAACAATTTTCCCTCTTAAAATTAACTTCACACCTTCGTTCTGAATTCAATTTTACATTACCAGGTAAATGAATTTGCAAGGCCTGCGGTGTCATTTACATATACCTACCGTGGAGCTGGAGAACAATTATCTATACCTACTCCACTCTGATGTAATTGTTTTGACTGCCAAAATGGGATTGATTATGTCAAGAACCCTGTTATTACTTAATACTACATGTAAATGTTCTCGATGACTAAATAAACTTGGAAGATGCACCCAAATAAATAGAAATCCTTTTATATTCAATTCAATAAGAAATGTTTTCGGCTGAGATTGGTACTGTACACAAGGGCCCAGTTTAGTAGTTAGGATATAGTGGGATTTTAAAAAATTATCACATTATATCCTGTGTTTAGTAATCAGGACGCTTTGCGAAAAATATTCCTGATTGATCTAGAAAAAAAATTGAACTTTGATGGATTAAAATTTTCCCTCTAAACTTATGGGATTTGGGAATAATTGAATTTTTTTAATTAATCATACACCATTAAAATTCTATATAATACTGCGTACTAAACGTTGGATATTTTTTTCCATCCTACTATATCTCATTCATCCCTGCTACTAAACCTATCCAAGGTGTACATGTACACACGAGATTTTCACTTCAACTCAATGTTTTTTCAACATTATGAGTGGGGGAGTTGGATGTTTTGAGAATGACAAATAACATGTGATTCCAAGAAGCCTTAAATCTTACAACATCGTTACGATAAATTACACTACTGGTCTCCGAATCTTCTTCGTTGGTTCAAGAGGCTGGTAAAATTTGGCATATCATCACTAAATCCAGCGGCATGCATCTAAAAGTCTAGTACTCTGTTTCCATAATCCCATCAATGAGACCAAAGTCCATTGCCTGCAAGGAGAACATAAGAAGATTTAGTGAGATAGAAAACGATGGGAATGCCGAATTGGCAGCTTAAACGCATGATGATTGATCTTTTTGCTATGTCACCGATGTTACAACCCGGTAATTGACGTTTGGGAGACCTTATGGTGTGCTTGAATTTTGTCATCTAAATCTATACAATAGAGTATGCTCCTAAAATGGGTGTGGGGCCATTCGTATATGTTGCACAGGTTTTGTAATGTCCCAACCTTTTCCGAGGTGGTCATGGCAGCATGGGTGTCCCTACATCACCCATGCCCCAGTCCATAATTGCTCATACTGTCCCCACAAACCAACATGACCTTCTAGTGCACTTTGTCCTAATTCGTGCACACCCTGGAAAAGTTCCCAGGGGGCACCCATCCCAAAGCTGCTCCAAAACCAACACGCTTAACTTTAGGATTCTCATGGATGGACTCCCAGAAAGTAGGTGCACTAGTATTTAGTATTAACAACCATTTTTTAGGGCATTACAGGTTCGGACTACAATGAATGCAAGTTTTGGGATTAACTGAAAAAGGGTGTATTTGCTAGGATCACTCAAAGATATGCATGAACGAATACTGACATGGTAAGATAGAACTGAAACGAGCATCATTACCTGAGAGGCTGAGAAAAAAGAGTTTCTGTCTGTGTACCGTTGAATTGTATGAAGAGGCTGGCCAGTAAAGGCAGAATACATTTGATCGATTTGCTGGATCAAACAATCGTTAGAACAAAGTTAAGCGTATGTTGGTGCCAGCAAATAAACTTGAGCATACTACAAAAAGCTGTGCAAGAGTTATGAACATCAATCATCAAGATGTTATTCAGGCTTGCATGAAAAATACTAACATGGCGAGATCGAACACCTTCATCGACTTGAGACCGTGTTTCCGACACATCCCCCTGCAAATAACAATAAGCATTTTGGAATCACGACTACAGAAGGAAAACAAGTTCCCACAAAGCAGAACTCTCAAAAGCTTGTTCCAATGGAACTCTGGTCATGATCATCTCATATAACAAACATTGAGCATCTCAAAGTTCCTCGTAAAGTAGTTCTCGCACAACTACAGCAGCGAATGTGGTAATAATGAATCGCCATTATGAAAACAGTGATACAGTGAACAAGCTTTGGTGCTCTTGAAGGTCTTAAAACAAGATTGATCTAATGCCTAACACCAATATAGATATAAAAAAAGGATTGGAAGTTCCTACCTCACATTCACATTGTGGTTGAGTTATCATAATACGAGCATTTGGCATGGCATATCTCATCCCCTTTTCTCCACCAGCAAGAAGAAGTGAAGCCTGGCTTACTACTGTTCCAAAACATATCGTACCAACCTTGGGCTTTATCTGCATTAGATATTTATAAATTAAAAACAATGTAATCTAAGATCTGAAAGTTGCGTGCTCAAAAGTGAGAAAATTTTATCCAACATTAATTCATGCAAACAGCGTAATGGATGTGAAACGTAAACTACAATAATAACCATACAACTAGCGCATCAATCTTACCCATGACATGCAGTCATATATGGCGAGGACAGAGTATGTGTTTTCAGCAGAGCAGTTCAGGTACATCTGAAAAGTAAGACACCAAGAAATATTACAAAGAGTAACACCGTTAACTTAGTTATCATATTCAAAAAAGTATTCATCTGGACGCACTGGAGCCACACTCACCAAAATATCAGATTTTTCGTCAATTGTAGCCAAGGTTATTAGTTGCGATATAACTCTCTGAGCTACCTTTGAATTGATCGTCGGCCCAACAAAAATTATGCGATTTCTGAACATTACTGTCGAGAGATCCAAAAGTCCTCCTGGAGTCATAATTGCAGGCATGATGGGTGGATTACTCCTTTTTGCTTCTATCACACCATTACTGATATTTGGAAGATTTTGGTCAGATGGTATCCAAACCAACTGTACTGGAATATGATATTAGTACATTCAAGTGACTGATATCCAGTAAGAATGAAATTAATTTACAAAACCTAAAATCATCAATTAACTGAAAATTTTTGTTCTCCCTGCAACGAATTTGTCTTCAAATAATCAAGCGTTTATGATGCAAAGAACAAACCTTTCTGAAAAAAGATTTAAGATAAATTCCAATCAAGTAAGAACTAACCTCAGATTGGAGTAAACATCACTTTGGTTAAGCTTTAATGATAAACTGTTTCTTCTACCAGAAAATCCTGGAAATATGAAAAGTTAAAACAATGGCATAGTGATTAAGCGCAGACATGAGACGACCAGTTTCAAACTGTCTCTATCCTCCCAAACTACCTTTAAGGAAAAACACAACAGAAAAAATACATACGGGTAAATGAAGAATCACCGTGTGAGCTCGACAAAGCTGCAACCGTACGTCTCAGGGTTGATTTTCTGCCCAATCAAAAATTCTCGCAATGAATAAAAGTCGAAAGATAGATTAATTGCTAATAAAGAGAGAACATTACACAAACTTGTCAACTAGAAAAAGAGCACCTCTGACAAAACAATTGAAAAGATGATAAGATCTCGTAACGAGGAGAAGCAACTGAAAGGTTTAAAGGAGTTGCCATTGCTGTCGTCACCCTTCTCCGAAAGTGGCGGAGTGATGCTGCAAGGTGGGAACTCGGAACTGGTACACGAGGTCCGTTTCCGGTTTCTCGGAATTTCAAGTTCTGGGACTTTCGCTAATATCCTTAATTTTTGTAGATTTTTCCTATTATTGTATTGATGGCTATATTTTGAAGAATATGTCTAATTTTAATTAGGTGCAGGATCTGGTGATAATTTTGAATATAATTTTTAATTTTGGCCATTATGATTGTCCGTTGATGAAATTAGGCACATCGTTAGAAATCTTATACATAGAAGATCATATGTTCAAGTTTTGGTGATATTCCGACGATTTTATCACCGTTTAATTTAGTTTCATAT
>JAOYMZ010040932.1:0-15230 GCA_025802335.1 Pinguicula primuliflora | reverse complement strand
AAACTTTGGTGGAACATGAGAAAAGGAGAGAGCTTGTGGGCTCAATACATGCTCAAGAAATATTGTAGATGCAAAGGCTCATCCTTGGCGCTAGCAAGAAAACTACACTCTAACACATGGATGCGGAAGGTGGAAGTGAGGAATGTAATGCTCTCCAATACCCTATGGTTCATTGGTGAAGGAGAATGCAACTTTGTATGGGACAAATGGATGAATAGCCCTCCTTTGGGAAGCATGACTCAAGTGGCACTCCCAAAACTCAAAGTTAGGGACTTCACCCGAGATCATCAATGGATGGAAAGGAAGGATCGTCATATTAACTTGATGTGTATTGTCTTAAGTGTATTTTTGTGGCTCATGGGATGAATTAAAAGGGATACATATGTTATGATCTGGTGTCGAACCATGTGGTTACTACACTTCACTGTTATTTTGCGTAGTCAGAGTTCTTTTATTCATCGATCCAATCTAGGGATCAGGGGGAGATCGTGTTATGAATGTTCCACTAGATTGGATCATCATTCCATTTTCAATGCCCTCTTCTCCACCCGGCCCGACATACCTTAATGATGCTACCTCGACTAATATCAAGGTAAGTAATTCTGATTCCCCTTATGAGTCCAATTCATTTCACAAGGATATTTATTGTATACACTATTCTCGATGCAAAAATTCCCACTAGCATAATACTTTGTCAGAGCAAACACAAAATTGTAGCAAGGAGATATTCTCTGGACCATATTTGAGGCTCACGGCAATATTCAGTGACCAATTTATTCAGGAGGAGAGAATCTGAGTCGGCAAGAGCATTTGTGATGGCTATGTAACAAGAGGGGCTTCCGAGAAGTGTGGAAGGAAATGTCTATTCTAGAGTTGAGAAAGGCGATGGAGTTGGAGGCTGAGATGAGTGTTTTGGAATAAAATCATACTTGGGAGATATGTAGGCTATATATGTGTGTATACTATAAAGGTGAAAGCCAACAGTTTTGTTGAGAGATTTAAAGAAAGACTGGTAGCCAAGGGCTACGTCCAGGCATACGGGGTGGATTGCTCAAAGATATTTCTCCGATTGTAAAAATCGATACTATTTGTGTCTTTTTCTCTATTGCAGTTAACAATTATATTTTTAAAAACCTCACACAAAACAAGCCTGAATTATGACTACGACAATTGAAATTTGGCACACTATTCAAAAGATTATATATGTGAAATTAAATGCTCCATATTTTGGTACAATTCTGGCAAGTTCATCAGCGAAAAATTTAAAAATCATAATAAATGACTACGTCACCCCAGAGAAAAATGTGCAACGAAATTAACGACAATAAAGTCACAAAAATCACACCAGAATATGGAATTTTTTATCTCATATGTAAAAAATTTCCAACAATATGACTAATTTCAATTATCGAGTCGGAATTATAATATTGTGTACTAGAACTTCTGTTATATATTATATATAAAAAGAGGGATCATGAGAGGCCAAACCATTGAACCTAATTATGTTACAACGACTTTTCTAGTAATCACAATCAATATATCCACAATGATACACAATATTATAATTTTGATTACGACAATCGAATTTGATCATACCATTGAAAATACTATATACAGGAGATCAATAAACCAAAGTGTTGGTGTGATTCCGGTGTCTTTGTCGCCAAAAAATTGTAAATCATAATAAACAACTACTTAACCCAATGAAAAAAGGTGTAAAGAAATTAACGACGATGAAGTCGTCTAAATCATACTGAAATATAGAGTTTTTGATCTCATGTGTAAGACCTTCTAACAGTTTGACAAATTGCAGTTGCCACCGTTTGAATTACAATATTGTGCACTATACTAGAACTTCTATTATATCATATACAAAGAGGGATCATGAGTGGACAAACCATTGAACTTAATTACCTTACAACATTTCTCTTCTACTATTCACAATGGATAGCATCCAAAATGACACACATTATTATAACTCTGATTACGACAACTAAAATTATTCACAATATTGAAAACATATACATAGGATAGCAAATGCTCAATATTTTGGCACGTTACAACAAATGATTAATTAACTCAAGTGTAAAATGTGTACCGAAGTTAACATCAATGATGTCACCTAAATAGCGTCAAGATATGGAGCTTTTTAATCTCATTTATAAAAACTTTACAACACTATAACCAATTTCGATTGTAATAGTCGGAATTATAATATAGTGTACCATACTAGAACTTCTGTTATATTATATGTACAAAGAGGATCGAGGCCAAACCGTTAACCTAAGAGGTGTGCTAGATGTACTACCTCTTATTGTAAAGTTTGGACTTATAGCCCAACCTAAGAGTGTTGGGCTATGAGGCTTTCACATGTGCGGAAATTTGAAATAACAGAGATGCGGATGTTAAGATGGATGTGTGGCCGCACGAGATTAGATAAGATTCGAAATGAGGTCTTTAGAGATACACTAGGTGTCGCGTCTATAAGTGCCCAACTGAGGGAGGGAAGGTTACTATGGTTTGGACATGTACGCGGAAGGAGTTTGGATGAGCCAGTTAGGAGAGTCGAAGGATTACAAGTCGAAGGGCGACGAGGGCGGAGAAGACCTAAGAGGACATGAGATGAGCAGATTTGGTTAGATCTAATAGGATTAAACCTCTTCGAGGATATGACCTCTGATAGGATAAGTTGGAGACGTCATATTACGGTTAAAGAAACATAACCTATATGGAGTAGTTATTTGCTTATTGACATCAAGACTGATAGGACTAAGTGTGACATACTAGTGGATAGGTTGCATCTAATTGTATTTCATCATTTAGGCGTAGAAAATGTAGTTATTTAATTTGTTCGTTATTTGTGTAGGTATTTATTTTGTCAGTATGTATGTAGTGCATGGTTGGGGTAAATAATTATTTCAGTTATATTTGTTTCTCCTTTATTAGTATTATTATTATTAATTTTTTTTATTATTTTATTATTTTTTGTTTATTTTATTTTTATTTTTACTTTATTTTTTGAGCTGAGGGTCTCCACGGAAATAATCTTCCCATCCTGTGAGGGGTGGAAGTATGATTGCGTATATCATACCCTCCCCAGACCCTGCTTAATGGCGGGATTTACTGGGTTTATTTGGTTTGGTTTGGTGTGCTAGATGTACTACCATGAAATCGAAAAATCTGACCAAATAGGACAAAACTAAGCACAAAAACAAACACACAAACATTGGTGTGTGTATTTTTGTGTGGGTCCCACTCCCACATTTCAAAGGGTTCGGTTTCATTTCGGTTTTGTTGTTGTCCGACAAGCATTTCTAACCATTTTTCTAGTATTCATAATGGATGTATCCACAATGGTACACAATATTCCAATTCTGAAAATGACAATCAAAATTGTAAAGCTATACACAGTAGATAAAAAAATCAATATTTTGGCGCGTTTCTATGATTTTATTGCCAAAAATTTCTAAACCATAATAAATGACTACATAACTAAAGGAAAAAAATGTACATTAAAATTACCGATAAAAAATTGCTAGAACCATGCCGAAGTATGAAATTTTTAATATTTTATGTATGAACTTTCCAACAAGTACTTATTTTGAATTCATGAATTTTTGTTGTCACAATTTACACCCAAATCTAATCTTACATCGAGCACGGGTATACTGAACAATTTTCTAGTGCCGGACGCTCCGTACCGGATTAGGTGCCGGACGGAGCCGTTTGGCCGGAAAACGAATGGGAAACAACCGGAAACTCACCGGAAACATAAGATATGGCGATTAGGAAGAAAATGATGATGGAAAACTGCCCAAAACATTGCCAAACTTACTTCTTTTTCGGTGACATGTAGACTTGTGTTGAGCAAGAGGAGCAGGAGGAGACGTCGCCGGAGACAGCCAAAAACGACCGCGAATTGCTCGAGTTTCCTTCCTAATCGTCATAATTTATGTTTCCGGTGAGTTTCCGGTTGTTTTCCGTTCATTTTCCGGCCAAACGGCCCCGTCCGACACTTAATCTAGTATGGAGCGTTCGACACTAGAAAATTACTCCGGATATACTTGCCAAAAAAATAAAAACTATGGTGGAACATACGGGCACGGATATCAACAATTTTCGCGGAAAAATGCTATACAATATCTATTGTATACCTTAATATAACTTCTTTTTTCATTTATGTACAGTAGGTCCCATACGTAATATATGTGAGTTAATAAAGGGTTTGAAGTGTGTGTATATGATTTCTCATTTTCACGTTTACCAGATTATTTTGTTATTTTTTTGCAACGTTTTATGACCTTATTTTTTTATTGAGTTAAAGAGATATCCTCTTTTCTGGGTGCTGGCCAAACAGAGTTCAGTTCAGTTCGTTCACGTTCGAAAGCACGAAATCATGAATTTTGTTATATGGATTCCTATGCTTTTGAGTCTCTGCATGTTGTTTGCATCGCTGATTATTACGTCAGATTGTTCTTCGAACAAAAATGGATTGCCTGAAATCCCTTCAAAGTTCTTCAATTTGGCAAGGACACCAGAAATTGTCAACTACATGGTGAAAATCCGGAGGATCTTACATGAATACCCAGAACTTGGGTTTGAAGAGTTTGAGACGAGCAAGCTTATCAGACGTGAGCTAGATGAAATGGGCATCTCTTATAAATACCCAATTGCTGTTACTGGGGTTGTTGGACAGATTGGGACTGGAAATCCGCCATTTGTTGCCCTCAGAGCTGATATGGACGCTCTAGCTATGCAGGTTTTGTGAAAGAATGGAATTTTTTTTCTGTATAATAGTGTTGATTAATATCCTCTACATCATTTCATTTTGCATATATTATTTTCTTGTAATCTGAATTTACTGTCGTTGCTAGAAACTGGTCGATTCTGGCCATAACCTATCTTAATTATATTGCATAAATAGTTATGTTTAAAACTAACTTGATCAGGAAGCTGTGGAATGGGAGCATAAAAGTAAAGTTCCTGGAAAGATGCATGCTTGTGGACATGATGCCCATGTCGCTATGCTTCTAGGTGCAGCAAAGATGCTTCAGGAGCATCGTACTGATTTAGAGGTTTTTTCCATCATAATCTAAAGAAGCTTTAGATTTCATGGTCTTCTTTATGTTTATATTAGTAACTAGACTTGTTTCTGCAACGGCCTTTTGATCGATTATGGTGTTAAGCATTACACTGTTATTTTTGGGGGTGGTACCAAGATTCGAACTCTTAACCGCACTTACCCACACACACACACTCACACCACTAGGGTCATCTTGGTCATTACACTGTTATTAAACTAAAGGGTAATTAAAGTAGGTTGTTGTGTTTGCTCCCATGTATTTGAAAAAACATTCTAGCTCTATTTTTTTCACAGTTAATAGCGTAAGTGGCTAAGAACTTTCCATTGAAGTGTTTGATAATCTAGAACAAAATACGGACTATGTTCTTTGGGATGGTTCCTGTTGCAGATTTGGTAATTTATAATTCAGGTAATGGGAGGAGTTTTCTTGGACTGTTGCACTTGCATCATTCTCTATGTCTTGACAGTATCTGTAAAGTGGATTATAGCAAAACTGAATTTACTCATATAGGAGATTTACATTTCGGTCAGTTATACACCCTGCAATCAGTTTTTTGTGATTGAAATGCTCAAAATACCAGTAAAGCAACCCGCCTTTGTAAACAATGTTTTTGATTTAGATTGCTGGTTATGGTCGCATGCTGTTCGAGCATCTAAACTTCTACAATTTTGTAAAGAAAGTAGTTTCTTCCACCTCTTGCCTCGCCCATAATATAAATCCTTGGCTGAACATCCATTTGTCCAGTTCAAAATGAAGCAGACTGTGTTTCTGAAAATGATTTAAAGTGTTCCCTCATATTTATCTTGATAAATCATACAGCAATGTCTATTAGAATTTTCGCAGAATGGCACTGGACCAGTACATATCTAAGCCAAGATTTCTCGGCATGGTATAATTCAAACATCATAATCCGCAGAACTGGCCTCAAAATTAATATAGTTTTTTTTCCCAATTTTCCTTAAATTGGCTAATATAATACCTTACTTTATGGAGGAGTTTCACTGCACTACTTTGTTCTTCCTGGTTTATGACTCTAAAAACGTGTTTACATGTGTTTTGAAGTGAATCGTGTTTTACTCTTTTAGTTTCATCCAGAAACTGGTGTGGTACCATTTTTTTCTTGACGAGCCCACAATTCTATTTAGGGTACTATCCTCCTTGTCTTCCAACCAGCAGAGGAGGGTGGTGGTGGAGCAAAGAAGATGGTGGATGCTGGGATATTAGAGAATGTCGATGCGATCTTCGGCTTGCATGTTTCTCCTAAGTATCGTCTTGGAGTAGTTACTGCTAGATCGGGTCCTCTTCTGGCTGGCAGTGGCTTCTTTGAGGCAAAAATTAGCGGAAAAGGAGGCCATGCGGCCATCCCCCAGCAAAGTATCGATCCTATTTTGGCCACTTCAAACATAATACTCAATTTACAGAATCTTGTCTCCAGAGAAGCTGATCCTTTGGATTCACAGGTAGGTAGTCTCATGGTACTGCCAAAATATCTCTGTTCGAGAATGTGCCTTAGGCGCTGGGCACTTGCCCTCCGCCATGCCCGAATTCCGCCTAAGTGTCTGGGCACCTAGGCAGGCGCTTAAGCCGTCCCAGCGCTTTCTCGAACACTGCAAAATATTATTTTTGAATGGTAAAAAGCTTGTCGATTTTATCTAGCTTACTATCTCTTACATCAATAGTATATATACTATGCTCAACCAGGTTCAGGTAGAGAAATAATCAGGAAGAAGCTAAGTTTTATGTGAATCTCTATCTCAGTCGCATACCCAAGTATCGATTTCCATAAGCGAAAAGAAGTGATGAAAAATTACGTTGCAGGTAGTCACAGTAGGCAAATTCCGGGGCGGCGATGCATTTAACGTCATTCCAAATTCTGTTACCATTGGAGGGACTTTCAGGGCATTCTCCAAGGAGAGCTTTATGCAACTCAAACGCCGAATAGAAGAGGTAGTATCTACAGGGACTCCTGTAACTTTTACTGCGACGGATAAATCGTTCTGCTTTTGCCTTTGCTGTTTAAAATGAAACAACATCAATCTTATCTTCCTATCCTGAACCTGACAATGGAAAAAAGGTGATCACGCTGCAAGCTGCTGTCCAAAGATGCAATGCAAGCGTCAACTTCCATGTAGACGGGAAACCTTTCTATCCGGTCACGGTTAACGACAAAGACCTTCACCAGCATTTCGTAAAAACGGCAGGAGTGATGTTGGGAGACGAGAATATCAAAGAGGCTGTGGTCAGTATGGGATCTGAAGACTTCTCCTTCTTTGCTGAGGTGATTCCAGGTTACTTTTACTCTATAGGTATGCTCAATGAGACCGAAGGACGGCTTGAACCGGGGCATTCCCCCTACTTCAGGGTAAATGAAGATGCACTGCCTTATGGTGCTGCTCTGCATGCCTCTCTGGCTGTAACTTACATTCGTGAAAGAAGCTCTCCACTGGCAGCAGACAAAGGGAGATCTCATGATGAACTGTAAATTTACTCCATTGGCAAACGAAATCCTATTTTCCATGCGATGCCTTGTTCCAGTCCTTCGCAGCCTTCGTCGAATTCTAGCATATGTATATGTATATTATTCGGGGAAATCACAGTGTACTTGTAATTGCTTGAATAGAAATTTTATCAGGAGTTGTTCTCTTGCTTTCAAAAAATTGAGATCGGAAAATTCAATCAGCAAAATCCATATAGAGGAAGGAAGGTAAGAGCTCTGTTCGAGAAGTAGGTCGCATAGGCCGTTTAGGCGGACGACTAGGCTATTTAGGCACTGAACGGGCTCTGGCTGCCCAGAATCTGCCTAGCGTTTTATCGAACACTGGGTAAGAGCTATGTAGTAATACAAAACCTAGTTTTTAACTTGACCAAACTGGAGATATTCATAAAGAGCAGCAAATTGAATCATAGGATGTGTACTAGAAGTGAGGACCTTCAGGTATCAGGCCAACTGATTTGTTCATATGATTCTTAATGCGAAAATCAACTCAATTCAATATAGAGAAAATTTCTAGTCCAGACCGAAATTTCTTATTCCCAGATCAATCGTTACGAAGTTGCAGGTCAGAAGGAGGGTCAAAACCCGAACCCGCCCATTGTAGTAATGATTCCAAGTCTCATTAGCAAGCATACTTGCGGATTACAGGAGTGTAGGAACTAAATTTTTGTTTTTTACAGTAACTAATCCCCATTTGAGCAGACTGGAAGGCCTGCAGGTAGCTCCAAATAGTCCAGGTCATCAGTCACACCAACCTGTTAAAATAGATGAAGAAAACCTGAGTTCTTATAGAGGAAGAGCTGTGAGAAGATTAACATACTCGTGTGCTGTTTTTTCAGTCCAACAAATTTCGGAACGTAATTCCAAGCAACTACCTCATTGTAAAGATGATCAAGTTGTTCTTTTGCCTGAGGAAAATTGTTTGAACACCACTGGCGCAGTGTGAAAATGTTGTCTGTGTAAAAAAAAAAACATATATTAAGTGGCCAGCAAATTAAGAATGGAAAGATAGTTATCATCTGTGTTTTTTTTCATAGGTAATGTCGCTGTCAGGCCAACCCTCTTTGACATCATCTGTGTGTTAAAAGCAGAAAGGGAATCTAACTATGGAAGTAAAGGAAACCTGTCCATCTGTTAGCTGCTGTATGAGCCACTTCGATAGCATTCTCTGCAAAGTGTAGCTAAATTTAAGAATAGAGAAAAAATCATAATCTATAAATACAAGAGTCGAAACAAAGGATGGCAATTCTCAACTCATAGCATCAAATGTCGCTGGATCATTATCAGCGTATTGCGTGATTTCAACCTGAAAATAAGTATCACAATTTCAGAGGTCAGTATGAAAATAACTGGGGA
Organism: Pinguicula primuliflora; assembly: GCA_025802335.1. Taxonomy (NCBI): domain Eukaryota; kingdom Viridiplantae; phylum Streptophyta; class Magnoliopsida; order Lamiales; family Lentibulariaceae; genus Pinguicula; species Pinguicula primuliflora. Next base: position 6,296 of record JAOYMZ010040932.1, on the reverse strand, counting down.
TAAGGAAAGAGGATATGCATAGGAACTCGTCTTTCTAAAGAATTTGTCACTCTACCATGAGCTCCTTGTATTTCTGCTCGACAGCTTTAAGCTCATCAAGTGCCATGTTTCGTTCATTCTAATACAATCACAAAGATATAAAAGAAAATTATTCCCCTCAGAAATTGGAAGGACAGTAAATAATGCTCTACAATAAGCACCATAGCAGCCAACGACTTACAGATTCCTCTCGTCCCTTCTTCAGAGCATTGCACTGATCAACACATTCGATATGCCGTTTTTTATTAACTTGGAGATCAGACTCAAGCTTTTTTTGTATATTTCTTAGCTGTTTACGATAAAGATCATGAGTGATGTTAGAGCAAACATAAAAGTAGCCTAACTATCTCTCCAGAATATGACACAAAACATCAAGTTACCTGATTACCAGCACAGCTAGGAAGACTCCAAAAGTAGACCTGAAAATTTGAAAAAACATAGATTGTACGAACGGAAACGTGTCAGTAGATAATACAATAATATTTGTCAAAATGAGAAGTTCATTATGCCCATACACCTAGCTTAAAAATATATGTGTTTACAGTGCAAACTCACTGAAGTTCCTATTTTGTCTTTGAACACGAGGTCATCATCCACCAGACTTTGGATAACATCTTTTACAGACTGGGAAATGACACCTTTCTTTGGGCCCAACTTCTCGAGTTCTTTAAGCTAAAATAAAATTCAAAGCATCCCACCATTTGTCATAAGAATGGTAAGTGATAACCAAAATCTTATCTCCATACAGTTGGATCGACAACCAGAAATTTGTCGCAGAAAACAAATCCTACTTTTGCGAGAGAGAAAAATCATAATTCCAGTAAGATAAGACCCCGATCAGACGTCATAGTAAGTAAATTATTGATTTCAATGAAATTTTCTTCCGTGAGATGGAAAGGAATCACACTTCCTAAGCCATGAAGTCAAGTATCCTAGCAAAATAATCTACATTTCAATAGTCAACAGATCATGCCAGAGACGCTAGTGTATAGATTGCAAGCTATAACTTGGCAATGGATCAAAGCAACGACGAAGTTAGGATCCTTTTGTTATGGACGAGGTGATTGGATTCAGAATCCAGGTCCATGCCTAATTGGGATGTAATTTTTTCTGCCCAAAAGGATGGAATGATATAGGATGTACATTGTAAATACCTTAGGTCTCTTAATCAAAGTTTTAACCAAAAAAAGTATCCTAGCAAAATAATGATCAATTGTATATATAGCAAGCCTAGGCATATCATATATTGTGCTGCATATAAGTAGAAAGAGAGGGATAGGCCTTGAGTCCCAGATAGGCAGACGTTAACTTAGGAAGCAAATTGTATCATTTTGCGAGCATTGCTATCAAACCAATACGTAATGATTGCCAACATAGCAGGTGTTGAATCGGTAAAAATTATCTATCCAAGATACTTACAAGAAAGAAGTCCTGGCTTTCATAGAATATTTGGAGCATCTTCTCTCGTTTTTCATCCAGGGAGAGCCCTCTTTTCTTAGACTAGTGACAGCACAATGGAAGTTATAAATTTCAAAAGTTACTGATTCAAGATGCGCATGGCAGTACAAATAAAAGAGATGGTAATAAGAGCATGCTCAATAAATAAATAACCTTTCCAATTGCATAACTATTAACCGTAATTATCCATTTCCATCGAAAGGTTTCTGGACTAAACGAACAAACGATACACCAACTAGAACAGTACTATAGATGAATCATGAACAAATTAATACTCTACGAGCGCTACTACTTTCAAGTAACAAATATGCAAACATCAAAATGAAAGTAAATAGTAAATATTCAAAAATGAAATAATCATTCTTAATTCCAAACGATTGACTATTCCACTGATACTATTCTTAACCTCACTAGCCAATCTCCACTTCCAATCCGGAGATTCAAATCTTAACCTAAAACCCTAACCGTCGCAACGAAGTTCAGCATTAGATAGCTATCTCCGTACACACTGCGATTCATATTAAACTGATGATTCTCAAAATTTTAACCGAGTCCAAAAATCAAGCAATAAACAGAAAACGCATAAATCAGCAAACCACGAGATACAATTTCAATCAAAAGGGATGCAGAAATGGAAAACATAGCCTCCGGTCTCATGATTAATAACACGAACCATCGCGAAATTGATTAGTTCGTTCGAACGTGCTGAGCCGAGAGGAAATCGTGAGAAGCTCGAGTCTACTGAATTGCACTGCTCTGTATGCTTGGACGTGCAAAGTGGCGGGGAACTAGGAGCGATTTCATTTCAAGAATCGGTTTATTTTATATTTACATTTGTTTTAGTTTTCTCTCTTATTTTTTAAAACTAATTAGCTTATTACTTTGTAAATTCTTATAATTTTGTAAAAGTAGTTACTTTTTTTAAAAAAAGTACTTCAAGTATTTGAAGTAAGAATTTTATTATGACAAAAGCTAAAAAATTAGTATTTATTTGATTATATGTGCAAGTTCTATTGAAAATGTATTTTTGGTTTTTCAATTATAGAAATACTTTTTTGCGATTTTGGCTTATGACGGTGGACTAAAAGCCCCCAAAAGTCCAAAAATTGAGTATAAAATCCAAAAGGACAATTGCATAACATAAGATAAAAAAAGATAGTAGTAGGCCAATCCTAAATTTAACTGACCCAACCTTTAACTGTTGGAACCAGTCAAAAGAGTAAGATAAAATGGGCCAACCCAAAATTAAGGTTGGCCCAAACAACTCCAACTCTAGGGTTTGAGTGGGGAGTCGCACACATAATATGTTGCGGCCAGGAAAGCAGCCGGAAGTTGCGCTGGTTGCAGCGGTCGATGGCCATACTGATATTAGCAGCAGTGGTTGCTCTGGATATTGCAGACGTGCTGGGAGTGGCGGCCACGCTGGAGGATGCGGCCAACGGCCACGCAGGTCTAGAGATGCGCCGCGCCCCATGAGGGCGCGGCCTGATGGGAATCCACATAATGCAACTAGTATAAGCCTTGCCCACTTTAAACATAACATGGGTCTAAATATAGAAAATGTTCTCGCCACTAAGGTAAAATAATAAGCGATCAGACCATGCCTTGTGTTTGTAACGAGTGTACTAAAAGGTATTGGGTGGTTCTTGGGAGGTTAGGGACTGTCCAGCTCCTAGGCAGCTTAGGTGCACGTGTAAGTGGCCTAAGCAGGCGCTTAGGCATCATTTGAATAGGGTGGAGGGCTATCGCCCAGCAGTTAAGCAGCGCCTAGGCGACCGCCATCTCAAACAGAACTTGCAACCAATACCATATTAAGACATTGATATGTTCTTCTTATGTCACTTGCTTGTTCAGAGACAGTGTCAAACCTTATTATGTATCTTTCCTTCCTCATGCACCACAACGTTGTGTGCTAAAATGCCTTTTCCTTTGTCGCCGTTCTTTGGAAAATATCTCAAGCGCAACTCAAATTATTGTAGTGGTTCTAGCTGCTTTTTTGGTTAAGACAGAATATATTATAACTTCAAAAGGATTTACATCTGATCATGCTCATCTCCTTACTTCAAAGCAGTGGTTCTAGCTGTTAAATTTGGTATATCACACTCACGTGAAGGAAAGGCTTTTCTCTTTGATGGAGTTGGAGCAGATCATAATGACCTCTTACTTTGGCGTAAATAAAACATAGACAGTCCTCTATGTCCAATATGAGTGAAGGATAATAGCAATCAACTGCTCATGATCCCTCTTCTTATGTCTTCAAACACCTTCTTCTTTTGTTGCACCTACTGTTTTGCAGCTTCCTATTGTTGCTCAGCTTCTCATTTTGTTGTTGATATCTTTTGTGGGCTTTTTGGATTTGCTCCAGGTCTCATTTAGCTTTAAATGATGGACTTAAGATCTCTTCTTTCCAAGTGTACCCCTCATCAACAAAGGGGGATTTCAGATTTCTTCTTTCCAAGTGTACCCCTCTTCTTGTTTGTTTTGTGAGATCTCTTGTCATAATTTTAATTGTTTCTTCAGCTTTCTGAACTCTTCTTCTATTAGCCTTGGTGATCAAACTTTGGTTGTCCTTCCATTGTGACTATAGGGTCAAGAGCAGGTTCACCAAATCACCTCATTCAGATCAAACCAGAGGATGTATCTCTCCCTTCCCTCATTCAAAATATGTGAACACTTAGCCTCGGATGCCACTTAACTCATGCACTACTACCAAACACCCCAATGAAGAGTCTAATTTTCTCCTCCAAATAGGCATAGATGAGCAATTCAAACCACAAATAGTAAGCATGTATAGTTGACACTTAACCCAATCTAATGTGAGTGAGCAAGGCTGTGAATGATCAAGCATATAAAGCAAAAAATTGGACCAAATTACTTTGAGTTTGTGCACCGCAGGTTTAGAGTATATGCCTCAGAAATCCGAAATGTAAAGTATATTATGCACAGAATGCAGTATGGTGCCAAGATATGATACACCCCACCCACACTTAAATCTTATTTTGTCCCCAAGTGAACACAGTAACCATAGAGTCAAAAGGTAAGGAGCAATACAACCTGGTGTGCTGCCGCATATCTTGTATATCTGGGCAAAAGGGCCTCTCTGTGAGTTCTTTGAAGCTACTCTAAGAATTAGCCTAGCTTGCTCTCGGGCTTGTTTGTATCATTCTGCAAGACATGGTTAGAAAACCTTAGGAAGAAAATATGTAAACACTAACACTTTACTTGGGTTTCGTCCCAAGAAGCTCTGAATTTAGGGTGTGTTCTGTCGTTGAAGTACATAGCTTCCTTTCTCTGGAAAAGTCTTGAGGTGAAGTGTACAACTTGAGTCTATATCCATTGACCTTGAAAACTCTTGTCTCTAGATCCTTGATGTCTACTGCTCCATAGGGATAAACTTTGATAATCTCAAAGGGTCCAAACCATCTGCTCTTCAGCTTCCCTAGAAATAACCTCAATCTAGAGTTGAAGAGAAGTACTTGTTGTCCAATCTGAAAGGTTCTCCTATGGATGTGTTTGTCATGCCACAACTTGGTCTTCTCTTTATAAATTCTTGCACTTTCATAGGCATCATGCCGAAGCTCATCAAGTTCAGAAAATTGGAGCAGTCTGTTGGCTCTTACAGGTGCTGGATCCATATTTAAATGCTTGATGACCCAGTATGCTTTGTGTTTTAGCTCAACAAGAAGGTAACATGCTTCTCCATAGACAAGTCTGAAAGGAGATGCTCCAATTAGAGTTTTGAAAGCTGTTCTGTAAGCCCAAAGAGCATCATGTAGTCTTCTTCCCAATCCTTCATTGTTATACTAACAGTTTTCTCCACGATAAGCTTGATCTCCCTGTTAAAAACTCAGCAAACCCATTGGCTTGAGGGTGCTAGGGTAGTTTCATCTTATGCTTTACTCCATACTTTGTAAGCAAAGTTTCAAACAGCTTGTTGTAAAAATGAGATCCACCATCATTGATGATGAACCTAGGAGTTGCAAACCTTGTAAAGATATTTTGCTTCAAAAGCTTGAGTACTATAACAACATCATTTGTAGGGGAAGCAATGGCTTAAACCCACTTAGACACATAATCTACTACCACCAGAATATATAGTTGTCCTTGGCTTGGAGCGAAGGGTCCCATAAAATCAATACCCCATATATCAAAGATCTCTAATTCTAGAATTCCAACTTATGGCATCTCATTTTTGCTGGTGAGATTGCCCACTCTTTGGCATCTATCACAAGCTTGAACAAACTTGTGGGCATCTTCAAAAAAGGTTGGCCAGTAGAAACCACTTTGTAATACCTTAGATGTTGTCCTCTTACCACCAAAATATCCTCCACACTCCAAGGAATGACAATGCTTCAGAATCCGTTCCATCTCTTCCTCAGGAATGAATCTACGAATCACTTGGTCTACACACATTCTATAGAGGTAAGGATCTTCGCATAAGTACTACTTCAGAATCTGCTTTTAGTACATGTGGACGTGTGATTACTCCTCAGCGTAATAGACTTCACAGCACCACAGTTGAGGCTCTAATGTGTATCCAAAGTTGGTTGAAGTTGAATAGTATTTTTTTATAAAAAAATTTTATATAGTAAGTTTTATTTTATGTCATCTATTTAATTTTAGATTTCTTTAATGCAGGAAATGCTGCAGCTCATCTCGAGAGTGTTTTAGAAGATTTAGATGATGAAGATGAGAATCAATAAACTTTATATGATTTATTTCGAGCGTATTTTAGAAGAGTTATGATGTATTTCGAGCGTATTTTAGAAAATTTATGATGTATGCTTCAAATTATTATA
>JAOYMZ010040921.1:0-15231 GCA_025802335.1 Pinguicula primuliflora | reverse complement strand
CTAAAGGCGACCCACTTGTCATTCTATCCACAAAATCAGTCTGTCTTTGCCTCTTTGCATTCAAACTATATATTGGCAGTGTTGCACGCTGTTGTCTTCGCAACTTAGTAGCTTAATCAAGCTCGTATTCATCATACAGTTCACCGATACACCACAAAGTAAACAGTTTACTACCACTGCTCACTGTTAACTCCATCTAAACGCACACACGACAGTATAAAATTGCGTACTCATAAAATTCCGAAAACTAGCTTACACATAATCATATAATACACTTGAATTACGAAATTAAACATATGTTATACGAACATATTCAAAGAATTACCTCGTACGTAGTCGTGGTTCTTTCAATTTTGAGTCACGCTCAGCAAAATGCGTGAATTAGATTTTTAGGATTCGTCAATTACGCAGATTGCGTTCATCAATTTTCAGGTTGGAGATGGTGAATATAAAATTGTGTTTAATATGATAATGACAATTTGATGTAATTTGGTTGAACAATTGAGGGTGGATGTTAAAGGTCCAAATAGAATTGGTTAATTCCACCTTTTTGGTGGAATTAGTTTTTGGCCCTGGATCCTAAATTAATTCCAAAAATGCGCGCAATCCAGTTTTCAATTCCAGAACCCGATTTGACCACTGTATTTTTGTGTGTAGTAAACATGGGATTACCGGACAATCCCACGTGAATCCCACATAATGACAGTTAATTCCTGCAAGTAAACGAACCCTTCTTGCATTGAGTGAGAGAAGTGTTCCAGGCCCAAAGCCCCTAGCGGATACAGAAAACAATGCACGATTGGTCCTGGGTCAGACGTCAAAGCATAGACTTTGAGCTCCCAATAATGGCAAGCCCAAATATAGTGATTTTATTAATTACAAAGGATTACACAAGCAACTCACATTCCATGGGCGTAGCTAACAAGTATTCCCTAGAATCCCTCCACTCACAGATAACTTCTTTCACCAAATTTTGGGCAAGAAAAGAATGAAAGAGCACGCCACTTTTATTACGGACTTACGGTTTCGAGTGTAATTTTAATTTAGACCATTATCGATATCAACATCAAATATCGTAAATATCTTTTCACGTTTGATTTTGATTTGGAGCGTTACGGTTTTGCGTGTTTACTTTGCAGTGGATTTAGGCTGATTGAACAGTTAAATGACTAAAATACCCTTCAGTTTGTAAATGCTAAATAACTCAATGCTACCCAAATCAAACACAGTAAACATGATATGGGATATATTTTTTCCAAAAAAAAAATTGTAAACCATAATCATACACTCGAAAAACCCATATATTCTCAAGTCGAATATCAATATTATACACTCGAAAAATAAGCCAACAAACCAAACAATGTTACAATCGAAAAACAAGCCAACAAACTAACAAACAATGTTTACACTCGAAAAATAAGCCAACAAACTAAACCGATCAATGTTTACACTCGAAAAACAAGCCAAGTTCGTGGATTCTGTCCCGGGGCCAGATTTCTATATCTTGCAAATATTGAAGTGACCATTTCATCCCTCTTCATTGTGTATGTCTGACTCGATGTGATTGGTTCATGCTCAAACTCCTCTAGAAGAACACTCACATGTAAGCAATTACCATGTAGCAGATGTACAACAAGCCCCGCTGATGATCATTAAAGCAGATGCTGATGCATAAATCGGTGAAGGCAAATGAAGAATTGCCGATCAACAAATTTGACAATACCCAACAACAACTTTGACAATACAAACCAATTTCGAACAAAATCTCACGAAATCAAAACAAGAAACGAAGCAATAAATAATCAGAAATTTCTAACTTGAAAATTCGAACAAGAACAAGTTTAGATCATTGCAATTGTAAACTTGACATTTGTGCCGATGAGACCTTCAATAGTTATCTACCATATCATACTACACCCGATTTATGAAAACTACAATCAATGAGAAGCTCCCATTTCTCTTCGTCTTCTGTCCATAACTGCAAACCTTCAACCCTGCACCTCAAATGCCATTGCCTCATTTTCACAGTTGCTGCTACCGGACCCAGATGATGATGATGATAATCTAAAACTTCCCCTATCTAAATCCTTCTTCCGAATCTTAAATTTCTCTAACAATCGTTGGGATTTCACCCTCCACCACCCCTGAACCCATCCACTGGATTTTTCTTAAATTCCTCCGGGCTACTCCCAAACGAATCCTCCCTAAAAATCCTGAAGGAAGAGAACTTGGTGCGCAGAACTGCGCCGCGAGGTCCATCCAGTATGGACGTGGGAGATGGCGTCTGAGAAAATTAGATTTTGGGTAGGGTTCGTTGTTCGTTGTAAATCGTTCGTCGTTCGTCTTGAATTGCATAACAAGTTTAGGGTTTGTCGTTCATCTTGAATCGCGATCGAGGGATTTAGATTTTGGGTGGTAAAATGGTATATATATTTGGTGGGTTCGTAAATTAGATGAAGAGGGAAGGTTATTTTAGTCTTTTAACGTTTCAGTATTTCATAGCGCTCGAAATTAATAATTTTTTCTGGGATTGAAATAAGGAACCCAATCAAATCACTGACATTTTTTGTTGGATTTAGAGAATTGTACCTTTGATAACGCTTCAAATTAAATTCACAATAAACAAGTTTGGCAATTTGATTACGGTCGTTACAAAATGCACTAGCTAACGCAATCAAACGCTAACACATGTAATAAATAGGGCCTTACATTATATATATTGTTAGAAAATAAATCAATCTCTATTACACATATGTACATGTGATTGATTATAAATAAGGTGTATACTCATTAAAAACTTGAGCTCAACATGATTGATTTAAACAATCACCATATTTTTTTTATAAGTTAGTTAAGTCTCAAGTCTGTATCAAACCCGTGTAGAATATATTCTTTTTTTGGATAAGTGTGTAGAATATATTCTTAATACGCCATCTCTAGTTCAATTAGGTAATATCGATTGGGCCAAAACCTCATTATGAAGTATTGGGGGACTTCTATGAAAATAATTGAAAGACTTCGAGGAATAATCATCAAGGTCCTCAAAAATAGTGCTCAATATTGGTCAAAACTCCCATGTCCCCAATCGGGCCAATTTTATTTCGGACTTCCTCAAAAATAATCTCGCATCATAGATCGCTCGCTCTACTACCATGTTAAAAAATAAATTCGAATATTTGTGTGTGGGTCACGTGCGATTAGGTGCACGTATGAGTCAACTTATAAGTAAGATATGAACTATTCTCATTAAAACTTTGAGCCCAAAATAATTGATTGTAGAACCACATTTTTTATAAGTCGTTTTATATTTTTCTCTCAAATTCGTGTAAGATATATTCTCAACACTCTACTTAAGTCTAACTAGATAAACTTTGTTGATGTGACAAGAATTTTGCATGCCCATGAATTTTCCAGTGGACAATTTTCTAACACTGTGGCATAGACGGTGTTTTGATGCATTTTGTTAGTTTGGTGACGAGGTCAAAAATTTTAATTAAAATTTCTTCTGCTTGAAAGGTCTTAGCCAATTGTTGCCATAAATCATTTGGGGTCTGAAAGTGAACCTTACTGGACAAAATTGGCACACCAAAAACAGACGAAAAACTCGTGGAATGATGTAACTCGTTCATGTGATTTACAACACATTCGGCCGGCTGCTGGCTGAAGGACAGGTGGATTTCGTCTGCTTTTCGTGGCATTTTTTTCGTTCGGTTTAGAACTTCTGGTTGTTAGATACTCTACTAAATATTTTCGATGACCGATCCAAACACTTGAAGATCGTCTTGTTGCCATGATTGAAATCGACATCGGTATGGGCGGGCGGTTCACCGTGTCCCGTGAAAAATTAGAATTGCCCCCAAATTACTTAAAGTGTGATGATCATGCTTTAACATCAATCATGATATGGGTTGGTGATATATCTGATTTACATTCGAGTGGCTTCTCAAGATTTGATGTAGAATTTGGCATAAAGGCGGGTAGAAGTCCGGACCGAACCGTTTTGTAAAATGAGCATGCCTGAGCCTGTCCGTTTTTTTTTCGTCCGATCCGCTCTGGACCGTTTTTTTGACGGACGGATACGAATTTAAGCTCGTTTAGCCCATATCCGCCCGTTTATAAAAAAAATTATAGAAAAACTGGACCATCAGTCCACAAAAAAACCAATTTTTTACAGAAAAATTGACAAAGGTTTCAGGCCTGAGTTACTGCTCAGGGCCCATTTTACTCTTCTTTTATTTTGTTAAAAATGCATTACATGATTTTGTTTTATAAACTCCATTTACCTGTCAATTTAGTAACTCATCCGGTGTGGGATTTTTCCCATTTTCTCTCCTCACTCTTTGTTCCAATACTGGGCTTCGTTTTTGACTGAGAAGCAATGAGATGTGTCCCCATACTGCTTTCCAGCTCCGGCGACCAGATGGCAGATGTGTGTGATGGAGCGAGTTATATGCAGACTTCGTGGTGAATCGCCCTGTATCAGAGAACACCCAATATACACTATCGAGACTAGCATCACCAGTTTCCAGCTGGGTCGATGAACTGGCTAACTGGACTGTGTAGTACAACATCCGGTATCAGCTCCTATAGCAGCTGACCGAGGAGGTTCGCCCGTAGCCCAAAAGCGTAGGGGAACCGAACTCCGGAAGATGCGTATACGAGTGAGCCATTGATCCTCCTGAAAACTCCAAGGGTATACGCAATATAATGGTCCCTTGAATTGAATGTATTAGACAGAACAACCTCCCAAAATCACTCTTTGGCCAAGTCGAAAATAAGCAAAATATAATCACGTTCCTTCAGTTTGCGCCAGATCCAGTATAAGCACCCTTCGAAGAAGAATCCAGCTGCACGATCATACAAATCATAACTTCCCTACTTCAACAAGGAGCAAAAGATTGATTTCCACGCATCATTCTTCAAACTGTACGCCATCACTATGGAAAGATGGCGAGAGGTAATCAACTTTGAAATTAAATCTTTTGTCGAAGGCTAAGCTCTGGAATTCATATTTAAGACCCCAACAGTATGGTTTTGGGGTTGACAGAGATTCAGAATTTGATGAGAGAACGATTTCATTCCGGCGCCCCAATTTTGTGTGCGAATCAATGAATTTGTTGGAATGAATTAGGTCTCACCATGTGAGAGTGAGATTAAGCGGAGGAGAGTCGAGGGTAGTGCCAAGTTGGTGAAAAGAGAATTGACGAAGAATTGGGACTGATGGGAGAATTGACGAGGAAAGTCGAGGGTAGTGACGATGAAAATTGAGAAGAAAGGAAAATGGTGTCGGTGGGATTTGAAAAAAAACTGGTCTCGCGGACAGCGGAGAAGGTATCATCTTTTTCGCGGGTTATACGGATAAAAGCCCGTATTCGCCCGTTTTACGTCAGTAAAAATTGGACCGCTTGTTTTGTTAAACGAATAAAGCCCAGACCGCCCATTTTCGACACCCAACCCGCCCATTTTCGACACCCAACCCGCCCGTTTAGCCCGGACCGTTTGCTTCTCTCTAATCTGAAAGTGGGCTGCTCCATGTCCAGAAGCTTTTGGACATACATCCAAGGCCCATGTGGGTTCACAATATGTGGGTTGTTTTTGTTTGTATCCAATTTGAGTAAAATGTAATTTTAGCTTAAAAATTGATAATTTATCTCTTGTGGTTTAAAAAAAATCGCTACAAATATAATAAAATCGTAAATAATTATAAATTCACTAAAAATGTAATAAAATCATAAATAAAAAAAATAAAAAATAAAATCGTAAATAATTAAAATAAATAAAAATAAAATTTTTGTACAATTTTTACATATTTGTAAAATAGGAGTAATCTTCATATGACAGCACTGGGGTGTACAACTGTGACAACACTGGGGTGTACAACTGTGGACTCCAGATCCTGTGATCTGAATATCTAGATTAAAACTGTACACGGCTGTAGACCCCAAGCTATACACCTGAAGTTTATTCTGTAAGATAGTTATATCTAAAAAAACATTATAAAATTAAATATTTATAGAATATTTAAAATATTTTATTCTAAAATATTTTTAGCAAAAGTTTATATAGTATACTGTGCTTGGGCTATGTTTTTTAACATATTTTTTAAATATTTATATTATGTATTGTCGGACAAGGATTCTGTGCACAACCTTCCTTATATACTCAACTCCGTACTCAACTCATACTTCCCACCGTCCGTCATCGAAATTGGTTGCACCATTGGAAAGACCATGTGTTGGAGATCAAAACCTTATGTTTTGGTGATGTTCTGACGACGTTATCACCGTTTAATTTAGGGTTCACATTTCCTCTTGGGTTAAGTAGTCCTTAATAGGATTTTAGAAATTCCCGGTGACTCCGAACCAAAACATGGGGCTTTTGTTCTCCTACGCATTGTCTTTCCAGTGGTACAACCAATTTCGACGACGGGTGATGGAAAGTGTAAGTTGAGTACGGAGTTGAGCACGCAAGAGCTGTGCACAAGAACCGCTCCCATGTATTGCCTATTTTGTATTTTTTATAAATATTTTTTTGCATGTTTTATAAATTATGGGCGATTTTCGTTGATTTTAGAACAAATTAATTCCGTCACATGTGAGCTTGCACCAAATAATGTTATAATTATTCATATTTCATTTATATATAGGGGCAGGTTCATGGTACATGACGTTATACATGACTTTATACATGCTTTTTTAATTCCGGCTACTAGGATTACCCATTAACGGAATTGAGCACATCATTAGAAGGTTTATACATAGGAGATCATATGTTCAAGTTTTGGTCAGGTTCCGGCGACTTCGTCGCCGGAAATTTCAAAAACCCTATTTAGGACTACTTAACCCAAAGGGAAATGTGAACCCTCCATTAAACGGTGACAACGTCGTCGGAATATCACCAAAATTTGAACATATGATCTCCTATGTATAAACTTTCTAACGATGTGCCCAATTCCGTCAACGGACGATCCAAGTGGCCGGAATAGAAAAAGCATGTATAAAGTCATGTATAACTTCATGTACCATGAACGCCACCGTTATATATATTATATAATGCTAATATATATTCGATTCTTCACATATATTTAAAACGTAACAAAAAATAAAATATTAGCAAAACATCACTTGTAATTTTTTTAATAATTAAATAGTAATTTGACAATTGAAAAAATTTAAAAATGAAAAGAAACTCAAATTTTAGTCATTTTAAATAATATTTTTAAAAATAAAAAATGAATAAAACTCAACAAACTAATTAAGTGGTAAAACAGTCTTTTTCAATCAATTTTTTTCGCTCATTCTAAATACCCGCGAGTGTGATTCACACGAGGTAGGTTGCTCTTTTTTAAGCCACATGAGAGTAAATTGTTAGTTTTTAAATCACAATGGGATAAAATAACTTTACCCCCAACCACATGGAATAAAATACATTTTACTTTATAAAATTAGACAAAAATATTTATAGAAGGAATTATATTAGATGTAGGTATAAATTAATTCTTATTAAATCCTAAACCAAAATATTAAAACTCTAAATGTTAAACTCTACTGAAAATAGTAATGAATATTATGACGACTTTACCGTCGAAAAACTAAAATTTCAAACTATATTAACGATAATTCTAAACTTTATTCAAAAATAAAAATCAATATTACAGCTGTTTTGCAACCGAAAAAAATAAATCACAAACTTTATAAACTCTAAATGCTAAATTTTATTTAAAAACAACAATCAATATTATGGCGGCTTCGCCGCCGAAAAATTAAAATCCTAAATGATGAACCTAAACTCTATAAATTTATACTAAACTTTATTTAAAAATGACAATTAATATTATGATCTGACTCGATGGGGGTGCAAAGAATGGTGATGCCCATTTCAACAGCTCTCAGCTTCCCCCTTCAAGCATTCGGAAGACATTAAATGCGGACAAGCATAGAGTACTACAACCAAGCCGTAGCGGCAACTAAACTTCATCAGCAGAAGATAAAAGGCGGGGAAGGTCAGCTCAAGACACTGCAACATTTCAAACGGTAGAATGAAGAAAGGACTAGCGAGGTGATCTACAACGGGGAAGAACTCGACACGTAACGTGTTCATAGCATATATTTACTGCCATCTCGCAGGTCCTAGCCCCCAAGAAACTCAGAGGACAAAGCAGCAATACGACTTAGAACTTGTTTTGATACATTTGGTTTTGTATTGTTGTTTGGTTATGTTATATTCGCAAACACTAGGAAATAGTTCTGTACGAACATTACGGCCTGTTAAGGGCTATTTCGTCATTAACGTGTAACTCCATCCGAAACCAAAGGACGAGTTTAATTTTAAAAAAAATAATTAATATTACGACGGTTGGGCTGAATATGAGACTTTTCATACCCTATACATAAGTTTTACAATAGTGTGCCCAATTCCAAAAGCAGGTGGTGGCATGAAAAGGTTTGTGCACAGGTTATACTTACATATGGTTATCAGTGTTCAAGAAGGCGGAAGGCGGAGGTGGGGCGCCCTGAGGGGCGGAAGGCGGAGGTGGAAGGCAGAAGGCGGAGATGGGGTGGCCGTCTTTTCAAACACTTAGGCCCCGTTTACTGTCCCCAAAAAAATTTAAGATGGATTTTGATTAGGGTAGTTAGTCAAATCAATGTCAAATGCAGTAAACAAGTTTCCAATGGTGATTTTGATTTAGTTAGTTATGTTTTCGTGTGTTTATTTTGAGGTTGATTTGGTTTGATGTAACAATTAAATGAAGGTTAAAAGATAAAAATACCTTTTTTAAAATTACAATCCCTTCCCACATTCAATCAATCTCAAATGCTGTAAACAATATTTCAAGAAAGATTCAATAAAATGCTATGTTTCAACAGAATGCTAAAACCTGTAATTTCAACAGATTCAACAGAATGCTAAAACCTATAATTTCAGGATAGAAATGAACAGATGCTGCAACCGATTGCTAAATGAACATAAGCACACAAACAACGTTACATTTCCTGTTTCGAAAACCTCAGTGTTTACATTCGAAAAATAGTGCAACTATCCTCAATGTTTGGTACTTTAACTAACCCAAAAATGTGAATAAAAAACTGTTGCTTGACGAAAGGGGAATTCGAATGAACAAAATGTATATACGACTTTAACTAACAAAATATTCACGAAAGAAACGCAAATTACGCAAAATTCGTAAGAACAAGCAGGAGGTTCGATCATTTAAAAGAGAAGAAAACATGTTTATCGCAGACATATAAGCTTACCAATCTCTTCGAACCGAGACAATCCTCCAGGAAATCCATGAATATCAACAGATCGAAGAAGAATTTGATGAATCGGAAAATCTAGAGTTCGTCGCGAGGGAGGAAATTGCGTGAAGGCGAAGAGAAGAAATTGCGGGATTGAGTTTTGTTTGCGTATATATGGGATGGTAGGGTAGTAATTAATTGGAATAGTTAAGGTTAGTTTAGTCTTTTTACATATCCCACAAATTGAATCAACCTGAATCAAACCAAAAAACGGGGATGCAAATAATTCACTCAATCCACCCATCGACATTTCAGCAGGGATTTGAAGAGTTGTATCTTGGAAAATGACCTCAATCCATCTCGCAGTAAACAGATTTCTCAATTTGATTACGGTTGCTAAAAATGGCAAAAACTACCCTAATCAACCCTAATCTCATTCAATGAACGGGGCCTAATAATTTATAATAAAAACTCCAATGAGTTTTTTCAGGCCAATGCACATTAACCATCTTATTAGCTCCATTACATGTCTTGCATCTTTACAATTTTAATAGTTTGTGCAGAAACAAACTAATGTTGATACTTAGGAGAAACACTTAACATAATTTTTTCAGTCTTGTGTCAATATATTGATTTATAATATGAAGATAATTCATTAGATCTACATTGTTACAAATACTAATGCGGCTGGCCTTAAGCTTTATGCAAATCAGCAGTATAAAGCTTCGGGCCATGGACATATCAACAACATAAAGCTTAAGGCCAGCAGCATTAGACATCACCCGAATGCAAAAAGATTAGCATAATGAACATTGTTTGATTTAACAGATTAGCAGTAACGAAAAATGGTTACACCAATAACCACCTACTAGGGCCGCCCTGGGGTAAGCCCAGTGAGCCGGCCGGCTAGGGCATCAAATTTCTTACTGGCAGGGGGCGGAGGTAGGGGCTACATATCATAAAACTTGTAGGAAAAAAATTTGCGGGAAAAAAAATGTGAGAGAAAGAATGGGGAAGAAGGAGATGATAGTGGTGACGATGAGAGAGAATGAGGATGACAAATAAAACGTCTCATTTGTTGTGTCCATTTATTATATTTTCATATACAAAGTACATTTCTACCCTTTTTGTTCACATGCCCAAAAAAATTATCCCCTTTAGATTCATTTTTTCAAGAAAATACCATAACTCATTTTTTTATAAGGTAATTCATTTGTTTTTTTTTTCTACCAACCATATTAACGTAATATATTTTTTGTAGGGGTGTATTACTCATTTATTGTTGTAATCTGAACAATTATGCAAGAGAAGAAAAGGAGAAGATTGGAAGAGCGTGAAACTGTGTTCTTTATTATTCTTTGTAATCCTCTTTATATAGAGGTAAGGACCAGCGGTTACAGAAGTCTTATCCTTATCAAACTGTTCCAATCATTATATCTATACCATATATCTATAACATAAATCAAATAGTTGTTATTAGTTTCTTTATACTCCCAACATTTTTGAAAATGTGGTCATCCACTCATAATGGTCAAAATAAAGCACCATTAGTATTTTCCTTTTACAGTTATTTTCTCGCGTTCGACCCAAAAACGTTACGGTTGCTTTTCCTTCATCCTGCCATCCGCCATTGTCATGTCGTTTGAATTAATCTCTCTCTAAACCTCAGATCAATCTCCGCAGTTCTTCGAAGGCATTACCAGTGAGATCAAAACCGTTGCTTCATTTCAGGTTTGCTCGATACTTTTTCATCTTTCATGGCGGAAATGACAGGGTAGAAATCAAGTGAATTTTTGAGTGTGTTATGTATAGTGTGAAATTGAAAGAGGCGAAAACTACTGGATCAAAATAATCAGCCCGCTTACCTCTGTAATTTGTTTGAAATGTTGCTGTTTTGGAAAGTCAATCTGTGATGTAGAAAATTTCAAAATGCGTTGGCAATTGGCATCATCAGACGGTCTGTCCTAATTTCTTGGAAGAGGCATAGCAATAGATGTTCGTGTCAAGTTTGGGAACAATGCCTGTTTAACATGGATATCTACTGCCCTTGCACAATTATGTCCTGATTTTTGTATAGCATTTCACTGTGTAGTGTTTGATATTCATTAGAATTATGAAAATTGCTTGAATAAATTCACTGGGTTCAATATTTATCATGGCTCCTTGCGTCTTTCTAGGAGCTGTAGACTCTCTGCATCCCACAAGCACCACACAGATCAGCTTTGCAAATGGAAACAACTTGCCATTCTCTTCTATCTGAGTTGCAGGTAACATCTGTTCTTTTTTTGGCATGCCATTACTAAACTTCGAGGTTTTTTAGTATTTATCTCGTTTACAATGGTTACATAAATCAGAAAATATGGGATGAAGTTGGAAAGGCTGATAGTGAGAGGGATAAAATGCTGTTTGAACTTGAACAAGAGTGTTTGGGTGCATATAAAAGGAAAGTGGATCAAGAAAGCCACTACAGAGCGCAGTTAAGGCAATCAGTTAGCGATGCCGAAGCACAGATGGCAGATATCTGTGCAATACTTGGAGAAAGATCCTCCTATGTAAAGAAGGTAACAACATTGGAAAATCTAGAAGACGATCTCTAGCTAAGATTAGCTTCTATATAATTTTCAGAATGATAACTGCTTCTATTAATCAGTATGTTACTCTTGCTGCCACAGATTTTTCCGAACTTGAACGAAGAACTTCAGGCAATTACCATCCAACTGGATGGTATGAAAAAGAAAATGAATCACAGAAAGGGCCAATTTGCCGAGGTTCAAAAACAGATAAACAGTATATCCAAAGAGCTCTCAGGACCCATTGGATCATATCCCAACAAAATCATTGATGAGAGTGACTTGTCTTATAAAAGATTAGATGATCTACGCAATCAGTTACTGTTGCTTCAGAGAGAGAAGGTGGACTTCTTTCTCACTTTCTCTTCTTTGTTCATCAGATGGATATTGATTCAGACAGACAGCTATTCTTTGTGGTTCTTTAGGTACCGGTTTAGACAACTTTTCTAAAAGGAATTTTGGCAGGAGCAAATGTTTGCTTCTGATTTTGTTTCTATATTTCTAGATTTCCAGATTTCCAGATGCAATTTTGAAGAATCTACAGTTAAGCAGTTTCTTTCAATAGTTATTGTGAAGTTGTCCGCAAATAATTTTCATTTTCAGTAGTGTTGAAAACTCTTCAGATTCGTTATGCCGTTTCCAACCATTCTTGAAAAGAACAAGCTATCTAAAATAGCGCCTTAGAAGTGAAACTTTTGTTTTTCCTCATATAGTTTAAAGTCAAAGTTCTTTTGGAGAAGCTTGTGTTAAGAAATTTTCTCTTCATGTTTATGTCAGGCTGGTTAAGGTTTGCACACACTATCCTTTTTACTTTCTCTTACTTCATTAAGTTACAAACACTATAAAGATTCTTTAATAAGTTATTTTCACCTACTTACTCTAAATCTTTGCACCTTAAACACTACCTTAGTCTATTGTAGTCTCAAGGATTATGGTAACCCTCCTTGGAGTCACAAAAGCAACAAAAATGGAACCTTATAGTTAGAAATTCTACATATGTTTATCTTTTTAAGTAAATCAGTGCTTCTATGTTTAGTCCGAATTTTCCACATACCAAATTCATTTTTTTCTACATGAAAGGAGGAGCGCCTGAAGAAGGTGACTGACCAAATGAACGTCCTGCAAGCTCTATGCTCGGTGCTTGGTATGGATTTGAAGTCAACAATTGAAGATGTCTGTCCAACTTTGGCTGAGTCATCTATCTTGAAAAGTATAAGTGTTGATACAATGAAGAGCTTGTCTGCCACAATATTTCGTCTTAAGGATGTTAAATTGCAGCGCCTTCGGAGGGTAGAATCTCTTCATTTCTCATTCTTTAATATTATGCAATCCTATTTCTCTCATCCGTTGCATTTCTAGCTTCAAAATTTAGCTATAACCATGGTGGAGCTTTGGAATCTGATGGATACACCACTTGAGGAACAACAAATGTTTCAAAATGTGGCACGCACAATTGCCGCCTCAGAAAATGAAGTAACGCAGCCAAACAGTCTATCGTTAGGGATGATAAACAGTGTAATTTTCTATATTCCCTTCACCCTTGTGATAACTAGTACGGTTGTGGCATTTTGGTGACAGTTTAATCCCTTTCTCTGTATTATATATTTCTTGTTACTCCAAATACCAACTTTTTATTGGGAATTTTTTATTTGCTACTAATTCACGGGTTGTCCCTTTTATACAGGCCGAGTCAGAAGTTATGAGGTTGAAAGAAATGAAAAGTAGCAAAATTAAGGAGCTCCTTCTAAGTAGAAAATCAATTCTGGAGGAAATTTGCCGGGGAGCACACATGGTTGTTGATGGAAAGCTTGTAGCTGATCTTTCCATGGATTCTGTCGAGTCAGGTAATCCATGTTCTCCTCATTCTGAAGGGGGGTGGGTGGGGGAGGGGTGAATAATTTGGTGGCAACTAGTCAATTCGAACATTCCTGCCCTACATCTTACAGGTGCAATTAATCCAACCGATCTGTTAGAGCGATTGGACATCGAGATTTCAAATGCTAAAGAGGAAGTTTTCAGCAGAAAAGATGTTCTTGATAAGGTTCAAAAGTGGATGGCTGCGTGTGAAGAGGAAGACTGGCTAGAGGAGTATAACAGGGTCGATCTTAATTTGCTTATGATAGTTACAATTTCATTTATCGACTGACATCAGTTCTTTCCCTTAACCCACCCTCTCCTCCAATGCTGTTTTCTTCTACCCTTTAACCGTGTTCATAATTAGGATGACAACCGTTATAGTGCTGGAAGAGGAGCGCATCTAATGCTAAAACGTGCAGAGAAAGCTCGTTTACTTGTAAACAAAATTCCAGGTACATGACTGGCTCTCTGTAATAAAGGTTGTAGCTGAAACAAAGTTTCCAACTTCTGTGGGATTGAAAAGATATGCATACTTGTAGTAATATATTTGTTAATATGTTTTCAACTCCCAATACCTCAGCAATGGTGGAAGCGCTCAAATTAAAAGCAAAAGCTTGGAATGACGGAAGAAAAGCAGAGTTCATGTATGATGGTGTAAGCACTTTTCTCAACCACAAGAGAGATTCACCATACATGCCTTTTGTCTTGACCTTGTAATTGCGTGCTATGCTAAGCAGTTTTTTCAATTTATTTTACTCACCATTCAGGTTACCCTTAGCGCAATGCTTGACCGGTACTGTGAGATAAAACACGTGAAAGAACAAGAGCGTCAAAGGGAGCGGGTACATTTACAACATGGTCAAAAGATAAATGTAGAATTTCCTTCGGCTTTCATTAAGCTTTATGTTCTTTACTGTGGTGGTTAGGATCAGAAGAAGCTTCAAGGACAGTTAATGGCAGAGCAGGAAGCAAAGTACGGTGCAAAACCCGGTCCAGCGTGGAGTGTAAACAAGAACTCTAGACCTTCAACAGTAGGTGTGGCTGATAAAAGGCTTTCACTTGGAGGCGCAACACTCCAAAACAAACTCGCAGATAAAGCAGCCCTCTCTTCACGTTCGCTTCTGAAGAACAAGCCTGTAAACAGGCAGCTCTCACACAGTCATCGCGATACAAGTTCCGTTCCTTATTCTTCTGGTAAAATTTTCCACAAATTTATCAATTCAATCTGTTGGAAATTTTTCACTGTCGAGTTGGTTTGTCATATTTACTCTTCATCACGCAGGCAGGAAAAATATTTCTGGTTGCTCTGCCGAACGGCATTCGAGCACCCCATCCAACCCACAGCACACGGACTCATTGCCACTGAGGAAGGCTCTCTCTCCGCTTTCTTCACTATCATCCAATAATATCATGTCCTACAATCTTCAGGGTGAGAGCTCCAAATCTGCAGAGGTGAAGGAGGCACATTCAATGTTTAAAACTCCCTCGGCCACCCCACAGAAAATCATCTCCACAACTGATGAGAACCGGACACCAACGGCATTGCCAATACCAGCTCCGATTAC
>JAOYMZ010040910.1:0-15234 GCA_025802335.1 Pinguicula primuliflora | reverse complement strand
TCGCTTTCAAGGCAGTGTGTGCGTCCACGACACAGCTTGAACAGGAACATCGATAAGTCTTCGATTTCGATAATTTGTAGTATATTCCAACACATAGGAACAACGTCTGCAAAGTATGAGGTTGGTGAAGCAGTGAAGATTCTGAATAATCAAAGACCTGATGGATATGCACTTTAGATAATAGAAGAGCTCTAAAAAAGGTGAAATGAGTATGTGCCGAAAAAGATCTCTATTTATGGGTGGAGAGCTGAACAGAAAAGTCCCCCAATGCTGGGCAACTTGCGGCATTGAGGCATACTGCCGGGGGACAAGAACATTGATTGCCTGAGATGTGAAGGAATGGAGGAGACCGGACAACATATTCTGCACGAGTGTAAGGTGGCCTAGGATGCATGGAAATTGGTCTTTGATTGGCTACAGATGGAACCGAAAGGGGATATGGGTGGACCTTTGCTAGATTTTGAGGGACGTAAAGGAGTGGGGATCCCCAGCGAGGTTTCACGGGCGCTATGGCTTGCTACGGTCTGGTTCCTGTGGAAAACTAGGAACACAACCTATTTCGGCAATCAGGATTCGATACCACAAGCTATTTTCAAGAAGATTCAACTTACAACTTTGGGGTTGGTGCAAAGCCAAAACAAAAAATGGGGCCTTTGTGTACGGGAATGATGCATTTGTATATGATAGTGCAAAGACGAAAAACAACATCCAGATTGTAATAATTTTGTGATATAACATATTTTTTTAACAAAAAAACTAAAAAGGAATCTAGTAAGAAAACAAAATCCAATCCTCCTTTAGATCTAAATCTTGCCCAGTTGCAGAAAAGTTCTCAATCTTCAATACTAGGGTTGTAAACTAACCGAACTCGAACGAACAAGTTATGTTCAAGCTCTGTTTGTTAAGGTTAACGAACCAATCGAATTTGTTTGTTAAGCTTAACGAACGAACCAAGCTTGTTTGTTAAGCTTAACAAACGAACTGAACTTGTTTGTTAAGCTTAACGAACGAACCAAACTTATTTGTTAAGCTTAACGAACCGTTTGTGAACAGGCTCGCGAACGGGATGATTTGCATTTGTTCAGGTTCGACTCGTTTATGTGTTCGTTTACATGTTCAAGATAGTTCATTTTGCATTAACGAGTAATGAAAATAATGAAAAGTAAAGACCAATTAATACTTTCATCATCATTTAACGGATCATTCAAACAAAAACAATCATATTGATAGGTAAATAAATGTGTATGTACGAATACATTGCAATCACTTTAAACTGAAATCAATGTAACCCCTCTGGGTTGCTTGATATGGTATCAAGCATAATCAAAATCAAATTAAAATTTTAAGCCCCCTAACAAGATGATCTTATATCTCATCATATACAAAAATAAAACTATCATACCAAAAATAAAATGATCATACAAAAAGTGTTGTTTAACGTACCAAGATTGAACGAACAAATCTATGTTCGAAGTCTATTTGTTAAGGTTAACGAACAAACCGAGCTTGTTTGTTAAGGTTAACCAAAAAGTGAAGTTTGAGTTTTTTGGTTGTGTAGTTTTGTTCACAACTTTGCCAAAGAACTTGAATTTTGTAGAAACAGAAAGTTTCTTTGTATTGAAGAACTTGCTTTTGCGTATGGCACCTTGTGTGATTTATACAATGTTTTCCTACATCATCTCCACTAATTTTGCTATCACAATTTCTATACAAGGCAACAATATATAGGGAAGTGATTGGCGCTTGATTTGCACTCGATCTGCCCAATCTTTGATTTGCCGACATTCGTGTTGAATTGTCAACGATCTCGTTGAAATGCCAACAATCTCGTTGATTGCCTTTTACTCCCCCTCAAGTGGTGCATGTAGATCTATACTGCCCAACTTGAAAAAAAGAGGTTGGAGTTTAACGGACCCAAGAGGCTTAGCAAACACGTCCGCCAGCTGCAAGGACGTATGAACATATGATGGCCGAATGAACTTATTGAGAATAGCATCCCGTATAAAATGACGATCTATTTCAATATGCTTCGTTCGTTCATGGAACACGGGATTGGCGGCCAAATGAAGCGCAGCTTGGCTATCACTGCGAACTGATATAGGAGCCGAGTGTGATACCCTAAACACGGCGAACAGTCCTTGTAGCCATTTCAATTCACATGTCACGGCTACAAGTGCTCGGTACTCTGCTTCTGCAGATGAGCGAGCAATGGTGGGTTGCTTCTTAGTCTTCCACGAGATCAGAGAATCACCCATAACCACAAAATAACCAGTTAACAATCTCCGAGAGATGGGGCAGCCAGCCCAATCGAAATGGCAATAACCTGTTAATTGTAATGAACTGGATGAGCTTAACAGAATTCCTTGTCTTGGATTAGCTTTGAGGTAACAAACGACTCGTAATGTGGTGTCCCAGTGATTCACTCGCGGATTCTGCATGAATTGTGCCAATGTATGTACGGCATAGCTCAACTCGGGTTCGGTAATATGCAGATAAATAAGTCGTCCGACCAGTCTACGATATTTTTCTGCATTGTTGAGCAGCGGACTTGTATCAAGTGCTAAGCGGTGATTTTGTTCCATGGGAAATGCACTTGGCTTGCATCCAAGAAGGTTGAGAATCCCGGGGGCAAGCACATATAAACGTCTTCTTTCAAATCACCATGGAGAAATGCATTGTGAACATTCATCTGGTGCGCTTCCCATCCACGAACAACTACAACTGCAAGCAAGGCTCGGACCGTGACTAGTTTTACTACAGGAGCAAAGGTTTCCTTGAAGTCAATGCCTTCAGTTTGCTTGTTGCCTAGTACGACGAGACGAGCCTTATGTCTTTCAATGGTGTCGTCAGCATGAAATTTCGTGCGAAAAATCCATTTACACCCAATTGCTCGTTTGTTGGAGGGCAATGAAACAAGCTGCCATGTACCATTTTTCTCGAGTGCAGCTATTTCATCAGCCATTGCCTTTCTCCATTCAATGTACTGGGCAGCTTGCTTGTAGCTTGTGTGGGATCAACATTGGCCATTACTGCAGCAAAAACACTGTGTGTGCAGCAGAAAAGCGATCACTGGTGACATAGTTAGTAATAGGAAACCGTGTACCTGAGGACTTGTTGGCGGGAGGAGCAGGAGTAATGGGGGTCTTTGTGTCTGTAATGAAATCTTAGAGTAGAACAGAACGCTTTTTGACTCGACATCCACATCTTAATGCTTCAATGTTGTCACAGGGCACAGGTTCTGGTGGTGCAGATTACTCAGTAGCTGCAAACGAGTTTTCTAATGCTTCAGTGCTGTCACAGGGCACAGGTTCTGGCGGTGCAGAATGCTCACTAGTTGCAAACGAGTTTTCAGGTGCTTTAGGGGTATGTATTGCAGCCTGATTCTCAGCAACTTCAACTACCGTGTCGTGTGTATCCAAATCGTTGTCGCAAGGGATCAAATCTGGCTCATACGAAGGCCCTAAGTCATTCATTTCCAAATCTGAAATCCTAGGGTGAACAATACTCCCCCTAACTTCGCTCCCTTCACTAACTGGCAGACCGTGGTGCTCTTCTCCTGCAAATGGGAAAATTGTTTCACAGAACCTTACATCTCTTGAGACCCTTTTTGCCGAATGGATAACCCACAAATATACATTTGGTACTTCGAGCATCAAACTTGTCCTTGGTACGCGATGGAGTATGTACGAAACAAAGACAGCCGAAAACACGCAGTGGTGCAAGATTGGGAGGTCGATCAAACAGCACCTCATATGGACTTTTCCCATCCAGAATTGGAGTGGGGGTGCGATTGATCAGATACGCTACTGTCAAGATACATTCCCCCCAAAACGTTACTGGTACGTGTGACTGATACTTCAAGGCACGAGCAACATTGAGGATGTGTCTGTGTTTTCGCTCAGCTCGTCCATTCTGCTGTGGTGTTGCAACCATGGATGTCTGATGCACAATGCCATTGTTTACAAAATACTGGCATAGACACAGAAATTCTCCTCCATTATTGCTGCAAACTATCTTCACATTTTTGCTGAATTGCCGACTCACCATCACACAAAAATTCTTGACAAGATGAGGAACCTCTGATTTTTCAGCAACAAGATAGAGCCATACGGCACGAGATATATCATCTACAATAGTTAAAAAATAGCTAGCCCCACAAGAGGACTTCTTCCGATAAGGACCCCAAATATCGCAATGTATCAAATCAAAATATTCAGTAGCTTGACTATTACTCAAAGGGAAAACATCGCGAGTTTGTTTGGCTTGGAGACACACCTCACAAGCCATTTTATTCGAATTTAAAGATGCAGAACTATCAACTGAATTCAAAGATGCAGAACTATCAACTGACTTCAGAACTTGGCTTGAGGGATGGTCCAATCTCATATGCATCAGTCGTGAGCTAACAGCAGCACAAGTTTGAGCTCCCTTTAATCCTTGCAAGTAGTACACCCCATTACTCTCTTTCCCCGCTCCAATCAAAGTCCTCGTACGACAGTCCTGTATAATACAGATTTCATCAGAGAAAGAGGCAACACAGTTCAACTATTTTGTGAGTTAAGAGACAGACAAAAGCAAACAAGTCATGTTGGGAATGAGTAACTCATCATCTAGACGAATGTTTTTACTAAGACGAGCTACTCCCTGTTTGAGAGCTGTTGCACTTGCCCCATTGGGCATATTGACGTAGCACGGTGGAATGTTGGTGATATCACACAAGTTAGTACTAGATCCCGTCATATGCTGAGATGCTCCGGAATCTATCAACCAAGAATCATGCTTACCCTTCAATTTTTCACTAGACGTTGAGGCTTCTTGTTGATTCACTATCTTCATGATATCACCCCATTGATCTGCACCTAAATTGGGAAAAGCAACCCGTGCAGCATCACTAATACAAGCCGTACCTGAGAGATCACCCGTGACAGCATGTGCAGCAGCAGTTGTGGTCTGCATTTCAAAGCCATGGCCTTGTCCACCACGGCCACGTCCTCCTCCATATTTCTTGTATTTACGATGACCTTTCGGATACCCCTTGAGATCATAGCAGTTTCTTGTCTCATGTCCTCTTCTCTTGCAATGTCCACAACAAATTTCTGCACGTCCATTGTTATTATCAGCTTCATCGTGTCTTGTTTGTGTAGCAAACGCAACAACATTGGTTGTTTCTTCTCTAGTTCGGGTGATGGCCCTCAACTTTTCTTCCTGGATGATCATAGAATAGCCACACAGCAGAGATGGCAGCGAATCCATACTCAGAATTCTAGATCTCACGGTTCCAAATGTTGCATCATCTAGCCCCATCAAGAACTGATATACCTTCTCAATCTCCGCACGATTTTGAAGTTAATCTCCCAGATTGCACGAACAGCCATTGCACGAGCAGTTCATAACAGGTTCATACGTTAGTAGCTCATCCCACAAGGCTTTGAGTCAGCCGTAATACACAACCACCAGATCACCGGATTGTTTGCAACTTGTAATTTCTGCCTTCAATTCGTAGAGGCGAGTTCCATTCCCAACAGAGAATCTCTCTTTGATGTCCTTCCACAGTTCTATCACCGTATCTTGATAGGAGATTGTAGACCGAAGCTTTGGCTCAATAGTGTTCAGAACCCACAATACCAACATCGATTGGAGCGTCCACCAGTCATCAAGATCTGCTTCATTGGTGGGATGCGCAATCGTTCCTTCAACATACTTCCACCTTCTTTGAGCCCTGAGTGAGATTTGCAGCGCCCTCACCCATTCGTCGTAATTGGCTCCTCGAAACACTACTGGAGTAATCACATTTCCTGCTTGCTCGTGTGGCAGCAGCGAGAACGGTCCTGTTTTGACATGAACATTACTGACGATCAGAGTCCTTTCCCCATCAGATTTGGAATCGACTACTTCCTTTGCTAGAGACATTTCACAACAGCAAACGACTGCAGAATATGCAAGCTTTTTGCGTAAGGATCGGTAGAGCTCCGATACCATGTAGAAACAGAAAGTTTCTTTGTATTGAAGAACTTGCTTTTGCGTATGGCTCCCCTGTGTGATTTATACAGTGTTTTCCTACATCATCTCCACTAATTTTGCTATCACAATTTCTATGCAAGGCAACAATATACAGGGAAGTGATTGGCGCTTGGTTTGCACTCGATCTGCCCAATCTTTGATTTGCCGACAATCGTGTTGAATTGCCAACAATCTCATTGATTGCTTGTTAAGTTTAGTGTTGTCCCTTAATAATATATAGATATATATATATAAAAATATTTTCATCACTTTTACCGTGCAAAAATGTAATTTTCGGAATAGTCTGGTCACCCAAAATTCGTAGTGTCAACTGTCAAATAGGGAAGACAGACCTATGGCTACACAACACTATTTCCTAACCAACATGTCAACCTCAGTAAGGAAGAGATCAGTGGGATTCGCCAATCTTCAAATATGATGAAGAAGCAAAACAATATAAGTGATAACAAAGAAACTGATTTGCCAATAATGTTTGATTCGCCGAGAAGGAGATCAATATCTCCAGGCCCGTTTAATCTTCAAACTCTTATTGATTAAACACCAAGTACACTGGCCAGAATGAGCAAGGTGATCTTCAACGTGGGTGAAAAATCAAAGGAAAGGCTAAAGATGCACACTGAAAGAATTCAGCAATCAAGGAGAAATCAAGCGCAGCTCCACCTAATAAACTTGGAAAATAACTTACAAGAAGCTGGCACGAAGTTTGTAGTGGATAATGTCACTGATTCAGTAGATGAGCCAGAAAACAATGACATCTGAGAACGAAGACTTGGGAGCTAGCAAAAGAACTGTGAGTCTCGTCATCTGACAAGGACATCGAGAACGAACAATTCATTGACAGACTAAAGGTAATAGATAACCAGGCGTTGAAGATGTTTAAAGAACAACAAGGGCCTACGACAAGGTTAACAGATTAATGGAGATCCTCTCTTTAAACGTGTGTGGACTAGGACCTCCTAGTAAATGGGCAACAATCTGACAAATGGTGAAATGTGAACTTTCTATGTTTACAAGGAACGAAATTAGAACAAATAAGCAGAAGGAAAATAAGAAACATATGGCCGAACGAAAACTTTGAATGGATACACAGGGCATCAGTAGGAAACTCAGGTGGTATATTGAGTATATGGAACACAGAAACATTCACTCTGACAAGATCAAGTTCTGAAGAAGATATCTAGCAACAAGTGGTCTCTGGGGTAAGGACAAAACATTAGCCCTGTTGATAAACATATACTCTTCACATTTAGCCGCTGAAAAGCATTTGTTGAGATCGAGATTACTGAGAGCAATATCAAATTACAATCTCGTAAATTATTGCTTAGTTGGTGATTTCAACTCGATCAGGAGCATAGAAGAAAGAATCAATGTGGCCCCCCATCAATCCAAGATATGATGGAATTCGATGAGTTCACTAAGGATGGGAACCTCAATGATCTACCACTACAGAGAAGGAGATACACTTACTACAATGCTCGGGGATCTTGCTGTAGTAGACTGGATAGATACTTACTCTCAGATAGCTGGATGAACATATGGCCAGAGCTGTATCAACATGGATTACACAGAAACATCTCAGACCATTGCCCGATCTTGTTGAAGACAGAAATGTTAGATTGGGGACCAAAAGCTTTCCAAACTATCATTAGCTGGCAAGAGCATAAAGAATTTGTACCTTTTGTGAAGGAATGGCAGAACAGACAACTTGCTGGTAGGAAAGGCTTTGTATTGCACCACAATATGGTCAGTTACAGAGAAACATGGATGCAAAGCAATCAACGATCACTGTGCTAGACCTGCTGGCCGAAACGAGAACACTTTCATCACAAGAAGCTAACGAAAGACAAGTGCGAGACTGAAATTGAGAAAAGTAAAAAGATGTTGTGACAAACTCCTCTTGCAGAAATCACGAGCTAAGTGGATAAGAGAGAGTGAAGGAAATACGAGATATTATCATGCAAAGATAAAATCGACAGACTAAGGAACAACATTAGAGGTCTCCTAGTAAATGGACAGTGACTGGAGGGAGTTCAGGAAGTGTAAGGAGCAATAGCTGACCATTTTACGGAGTTATTTTCAGCAGATAACATATTAAGGTCACCTCTGAACTTCTTAGCTAACCAGCAGATCTCTGAGTCTGAGAACATCATGCTAACTGCACCCTTTGAGGAAACAGAAATACACCAAGCGGTCCGGAGTTGTGAGCCATCGAAAAGTCCCGAGGCCGTTGGATTCAACTTCTTCTTCACTCAGAAAAAATGGGACATAATCGAGTCAGAATTTACTACCTTTCTGCATGAATTCCAAAAAGAAGGAAGACTATCTAAGGGCCTTGCTGCAACTATTAATACTCTAGCTCCAAAAGTAGAAACCGACAACAACTGGATCAATTTTGGCCCATCTCATTAATAGGATGTGCTTACAAGATCCTGCCTAAATTGCTAGCTGCAAGATTGAGCACAATGATGGGAAAGGTGATATCTCAACACCAGTCTAGCTTCCTTTGTGGAAGACAAATAATGGATGGAGTCTTTATTGCTAGCAAGATAATACATTCATATAAGAGATCAAAAAAGCACTGCTGCTCTTCAAGGTAGATTTTCAATGGGCATTTGACTCTGTAGAATGGCCATTCCTCTATGCAATGCTAGGAAACATGGGCTTCTGTGACACTTGGGTGAACTGGATGAAGGACGCTACTTCTAGTGCCTATGCTACAGTTAGAGTCAATAGCAGCAACACTAGATCCTTCAAACTTAACAGAGGATTACGACAGGGTGACTGTCTAAGTCCTCTCCTATTTCTGCTGGTGGTAGAAGGCCCCCATGTGCTCTTACAAAAGGTAGAACTCAGAGGTTGGATAAAGGGAGCAATAGTAGGTGGTTTGCATATCTCTCATCTTCAGTATGCAGACAACTCCTTACTGATATTGGAGGGGAATGAAGAATCCTTAACAGCAATAAGAAAAGTGTTGCAAATCTTTCAGCTGATTAGCGGTCTGGCCATCAACTATGGGAAAAGCAAACTATATGGGGTGAAATGTGAAAAGTGCAGAAATGATTTCATATGCTGAGATACTAAGATGCAGTAAAGTAACCATGACTTTCATCTATTTGGGGCTTCCGATTGGTGATAATTCGGGGAGAAAAAACATGTGGAAAGACCTGCTCATAAGCATGGAAAAATGACTAAACAGATGGGAGCACAGATTACTCACTCTAACAGGTCGAATCACTTTAGCTAAATCTATTCTAACCAGTCTAACCATCTACTGTTTGTCTGTGTTCAAAGCTCCTAAACAGGTACTAAAGAAGATGTTGCAGATAATAAGTGGATTCACCTGGAGTAAATCAGAGGAGCATAAGCATCCAATCCATTGGATCAAGTGGGAAGTTCTATGTATGGACCAGTCTAAAGGTGGATTAGGACTCAAAGATCTTGATGCGATGAATGCAGCTCTTCTCGCGAAGTGGATCTAGAGATGGAGGCAGGACACAACAAGCTTATGGAGCAGATTGATAACAGGCATATACATGACAAGCATGGATTACATGCCAGATAACATCTCACGTATGTGGCGAGATATCTGAGACAATATATCAACCAGTAGCTGGTATTCCTCCAGAGAATGAAGACAAGTCATCTCTGGCGACTCACTATTATTCTAGAACTCGTCATGGACTGAAGAAGGACCACTTTCACTTAGATACCCTGACCTATATAAGCTCTTTATATCAAAGGATGCTCTGGTTGCTAATATATACTCGGAAGTAGTGGATGGAGCACAATGGAACTTACCTTTCAGATGTGAACTCAGACAATAGGAAGAGCTCAGGTTAACCGAACTCAAAGCAAATATGGAAGACTACAGACTCGAGCAGGGACTGTGGGATAAGGTGATCTGGACCAACCCTGTAACAGGTGAATTCCCAAGCTCTTCAGCTTATAGAGCCTACCGAGTTACACATGTGACAGAAGATCAGCTAGCACCAGAAATAGCCGCAATTTGGGGTAAATTGGTGCCTAGAAGGATACAGATATTTGCGTGGAGGCTTCTACAAGGGCGTGTGCAGACCATGGACAATCCAGTAAGAAGAGGAGTTCACTTTACTGAGATGCAGAAACATTGTATCTGGTGTGCTCTACAAGAAGAATCAATTCCACACCTCTTCTTCGAATGTGATCACTCCAAGCAAATCTAGTTGAATATCTAGTTCTGGTTTGGTCTTGCAATGCAATCAGCTACGAACCCTACTGATCACTTCAATGCGCATACGGATATGCTGAAAGGAAGTGCCGGGAGAGAAATTTAGAAGGCTATATGGCAAGCCACACTCTGGTACATATGGAAGAAACGCAATGCAATCAAGTTTGATAATGAAGGTATGGAGGTATGACAGACGTAGAAGAAATGATAAAACTATCAACATGGTTCTGGGTTGAAGCTCATTGCCTAAAATCACCTGTTTCATCTTTAACAGATTGGATACTTCAGCCACTGTTAGCAGTTAATCTTAGCTTTGCATTTAAGCCACCTTGAACATTTTATTAGGTGAGTTTAACAATAGGTAATCCGTGTAACAGGATGCAAATTCGACTGCTCGTGTGTATTGTTTCTTTGAGTTGTACTTTTTTGAATCTATAATGAAATCCTTTTTCGTACCAAAAAAAAATAGGGATAGACCTACTGGTTTTAGGAGTGACAATTATATTAAAAGTTCATGGGTTCAAACTCACTCAACGATATGAGATTGTCACATATGGCTTGTCAAGTGTAGTTTAACCCTTACCGTGGTTTGCAGGCTATTGTGGTAGAATGTGTTTAACTACCTCGGTGGGGTTCCTTCCCTACGTTATCAAAAAAACACGAATATATATATTGTGCAGGATCCGGTGACAGTAAAAAAAACAGGATTTTAGACATGATTTTCAATTCTGGCCACTAGGATTGCCCGTTGACAGAATTAGGCACATCGTTAGAAAGCTTATACATAGAATTGAATATGTTCAAGTTTAGGAGATATTCCAACGACGTTATCACCGTTTAACGGAGGGTTATAAATCCCCTTAGGTTAAGTAGTCATAAATAGGGTTTTAGAAAATTCCGGTGACGAAGTCGCCGGAACCGAAACTAAATATGGGGCTTTTCATCTATAATGTATAAGCTTTCTAACGATGTGCCCAATTCCATCAACGGACAATCCTAGTGACATGCATGTATAAAATCATGTCACCGGAACCTGCCCCTATATATATATATATAGTTTCTATAAAAATAGAGATAAAATTGGGGGACCCAAGCCACTGTTTTAAATTTTAATACACGAAATTCACAATAATTATACTGGCATAAACGTCGAATCCAAATAGGTGAG
This sequence comes from Pinguicula primuliflora, assembly GCA_025802335.1. Lineage (NCBI taxonomy): Eukaryota > Viridiplantae > Streptophyta > Magnoliopsida > Lamiales > Lentibulariaceae > Pinguicula > Pinguicula primuliflora. Next base: position 3,838 of record JAOYMZ010040910.1, on the reverse strand, counting down.
CGGTGTACCTTTCAATGTGGAATTATAGGGTTCAATATCTTTACCTATAAAAAAAATGTGATCATATGTTTGGCATTCCTTATGGGCTTTAGCAGCGGAGGCCACCCAACCGCCGTCTACACCTGCGAGGTTTAAGCCCCCATATCCCCAACCCAGATAGTTCCCCATGGTACTCAAATCTAAAGAAAGCAGTGGTCTTGGAAGAGTGCCCCACCATGATTCACCGACGAAGAGGTGACTTTGCTGAGTCTCCCTTTTGCCAATGCTCTTATTGGAAAAATTTCGCACACTTGGCCAAATCCAAGCAATCATCACAACTATTTATCTAAAAGCAAGCTTCACTGTCAACCTCATGGATCAACGACATACCGTGTTAAGTTCGACTATTGGGAGGACAGGAATCGTATGTGGCTACAAATATCTTGAAAATTGATTTTTGCATATTATCACCAAAGTGGTTCATTCAGAAACTAATATAAAAAATTTCTCATGTTGTATTCAGAGTTATTGTTTTCAAAGTATATGATGATTTTCCCAAAGGAATTCAATATGTATCTTGATATATTGATCTATATTGATGATTGGTATTCATATCGTTTCGAGCACCCTGTTGATCTGGTGTTCATATTGTTTCGAGCACCTTATTGATCTGGTGTTCATATTGTTTCGAGCATCCTATTGATCTGATGTTCATATCGTTTCGAACACCTTGTTGATTTCGCTGTCTTATATGAATATATGTCTATGTTATTTCATATAAGACTTGATGTTGCCCATATATCTTCTATTGGACAAACTTTTGATAAGATATACGAGAGAACCATTGATGTATCTCTGCCTGCTGTTTTAGCAGAGAGTTTTGCGCGCATATTGATTATCCTCTTCATTTTGTGGCCATAAGAGTTGCAATCAATGGTTCTGATTTCTCCTGCTCGTGTGGTCCTTTGAGCATGTTGTGGATAAATTCTTTAGTAGAAGTTGAATCATTTTCCTTTTGTTGATTGAAGAGATCATATTGACAATTTTTAGATTTCTCAAGCCTATGGTGTCATCACGCATTTGTTGAGAAATCGATTTCTCAAGCCTCTGTTGTTATTAAGGCATTTGTTGAGAAATCATGTTGAGGACTGATATGGAAAATAGCAATTGGATCGCATGTTGTTGCTATTTTTTCAATTACACTACCACATTGAATCCATTTCACCAGAGTTGATAGCATTTGTAGTTATGGGTTGGTTGAATGTCGATAAATAGCATGAAAACTACCATAGCTCAATGATACCTAATTCTGCGTCGGATCGGATTTTTGCATGAGATACTTTTGAATCCATGTCAAATGTGCACATATCGATTGACATACAATTAATATTGCCCAAGTGGGAGAGTGTTGGAAATCTTTCACATTTTGTGAATTTCTATTAATTGTATTTAGGTTCCTATTTTGGGCTTGATGTACGTGATCATGTTGTCCAATATCTCATGATATAATGTGGAAGACGTACTCGTTCTCAAGCTGCTGTCCGGGAAGAGCCGGTGCCTTCTACCGGAGGTGGCGATGATTCATCCCCTACAGATCCGTTAGGAGTTCCCGGGGCAGTTCCGGTGACCGGAGCACAGACGGAGTTTGCTGTACCTATTTCGCCATTGCCGACGACGCCCTTGTCTGCGGAGGCGATGCGTATACTCCATGCGGTGATGGCAGCTTTTACTTCAGAGGCTACACCCTCCCCGGCACCTACATTCTCGCCTGCCCCAGTGGGAGGTCCAGTGGTACCAAGTTCAGGGGGAGCTGGTGACCAGGACAGGTTACGGCTTTTGCAAGATGCAATGTGCAGGAAGAAAACAGGGACTTTTCTCGGGGACAAGGGTCCGGAGGCAGCGGAGATCTGGTTGAAAAGGATAGAGAAGAATATGCAGGCGTGCGGCACTCCGGAGGAGCTGATGGTGGAAGTAGCCACGTATTATCTAGATGGCAGAGCTTCTGATTGGTGGGATAGTGTAGCACCGAGTTTGATCGGACGGGGTGACAACAGTTAGAGGACTTTCCGGGAGGCATTTCGCCGGAACTACATTCCTTTAGCATGGAGACGACAGCAAAAGACCACTTTTGATCATTGTAGACAACAGCCAGGTGAGTCGGTGATGGAGTACAATGCAAGGTTTCACGCTCTTGGCAAGTATGCACCACTAGTGATGAGTGATCCAGAAGCTAAGACGTTGCAGTTCCTGGATGGATTGCGGGAGTCGCTTCAGGTCCTGCTCGGAGGAGTGGCGACGAATCAGTTTGATGTATTACTTGATGCAGCCGTGCGGATGGAACCTAAGGTGGCACGATTGGAGGGAGTTCAGAAGAAGGCTCGACTCAGTGAGATGAGGACCTCGGGGTCCACAGTACAGCCGCCTCGGTCTCAGCCTTCTTCATCGCCCACGGGACCCAGACCCAAATCGGAGACCTCACCAGGATATTGGGAGCTACGCACGTGTTACATTTGCGCGAAGAGGGGACACGGGTAGGCAACTTGTCCTAGCAAAGGTGCCCCTGCACTACCGTCGCTTGTGGCGACCCCTAAATCGGCCTTACCGCCTGCAAAGGCTAGAGTCTTCTCGCTTACTGAGGAGCAGACGGAGGATCGGCTGGATGAGGTGGTAACAGGTAATCCTCATTTCTTTCGCTTAATTTAGTTACGCTATATACTGGTATATTTATATATATATGACCCCCGTGACAAATAAAAATAAAATAATGATAATAATAATAATAAATAATAAATAATAATAATATTTTTAGGAATAGACGATAGAATATATTTGTCGTCTCTGGTTCTAATGTTTGATTGTGGATAGGCAATTTGAATGTGTGCGGAGTCATGGCGTACGTTCTTTTTGACTCCGGGGCTACTCGGTCGTTCATATCAGAACAGTTTGCGAAGAGGGTACAGGCAGTCCAGGCCGCACTGCTGCTGCGATGCCTGGTCTCTTCTCCGTTTCCACAAACTCAAATAGCCAGAAAATTCATTCCGCAATGTCAGATACAGATAGGAGGAAAAGTATTTCAATTTGACATCACCATCCTGAGCATCCAAGGATTCGATGTAATATTGGGGATGGACTGGTTGGCTACTCACTACGCATATATTGATTGTCGGGGAAAGACAGTTGTGTTTCAACTGCCCGGAGAGTTACCGTTCTCGTTCCAAGGGGCGCGTAAGAAATCGGACCGAGCTGGTGGGGAGCTACTCTCCGCGGTACAAGCACGACGTCTGGTGCATCGGGGACATGAGGCGTTCTTGGCGTTCTTGATTGGCACACCGGGGCAACAAAGGAAGTTGTAAGAGCTGCCGGTTGTACAAGAATACCCGGACGTATTCCCAGACGAACTTCCTAATCTACCTCCAAACCGGGAAGTGGAGTTTGGCATAGAACTAATACCTGGAACAACTCCGATATCGAAGGCTCCTTATCGCATGGCACCTAAGGAACTGGCGGAGCTAAAAATTCAACTGCAAGAATTGTTGGATCGAGGGCAAATTCGACCGAGCGTGTCACATAATATTTAAATCTCTTCCGCATAATAAATTGCTCACAAGCTTTAATACTAAACAAATTTCTTTCTGCACAGCATGCCCTACATGCCTAACATTTATTTCTACACCAACCATTCAAGATTTAATAACAGAGTAGGACTAAAAATTTAAAATGCTCACATGCAACAACCAACCAATTTATAATACAGGAGCAGATCATCCAACACACGGAATAATCCAAATAAATATGACTCACAACATATCTCAGCCCCTGCCCTGCAGCAACCACCCAGCACCTCAGCCGCAATGGAAGG
>JAOYMZ010040899.1:0-15237 GCA_025802335.1 Pinguicula primuliflora | reverse complement strand
TTGTTTTTGTATATCTCTATATAAACTTTCAAAAACGAAAGCCTACGTTGGGTTCTTACCTAGCCTTGATGTTCCTGTCATGTCTTTGTTTGTCGGCATTGATGTACCGAGACCCGTGGCTATACTAGTACATCAACACGCTAAGGGTACTTGTTTGATGCACACAATACAGATATACTAAAAAAAACACATTTCGCGTTCAAAATTATGCAGGGGACAAGGTGATATCACACTGCCACCTAACAGCAGGAAATTTTGACGTGAGCTTGTGGTGAGTAGCCGAGCAGCGTAGAGATCAATGAGAAACGCCTCTATCGGCGTCGCCGCATCCCGCCGGTGCCTCCACGGTGTCCTCACACTTGTTGGTCTGTGCGCTGTTCTATGGGAGGAAAGAGGTAGGTGGAGATTTTTTTCCCCAGCAGTTCCGTTTGACCACGTCATTGTAACCGACATGCGACGGTCCACTCGTCATCTTCTCAATCGACGGGAACGCTTACTTTTTTTTTCTTCCACGAATTATTGCTCCATGATGCAGAAAAAGATTCCGTGGACGACAACACGTGGCAACATTGGGAAAGGGCATCAAAAGACCAAAAAATGACATATCCAAAAAAAAATGACCAAAAATGAATTCCTAGATATTTTGTAGGTACTTGTATTAGATTAATACTCAAGCACCTCCTCAATATACAAGCGTAAATTTTACATTCAATTCAAAATCTCTAATGAATTAGGCCCAAACGTATACGATCGGGTTTGAACTCAAGGTCTATTAATTAGCAAGTTCACTTAATTTCCACCATGCCAAACAATCTTGATTAAAAAAGAATTCATGGATGGACTGATCCCACAATTTGGGTTAGTAAAAAATATAATATAAATTTATCAAAAAGGATATAACCGTTTATTCCTTATTTTGGGGAGATATCTTTTTTTCATATACAATGGAAGTCGTCTGTCCAATAATAGTGATAAAAAAATACCACTCAAGGTGGCGGATCAAAGGTAGCACGGGCTTATGTCGGCAGTTGATCATTTGAGATCATTACAGGAGGAAGGGCGGACGAGTGAGGCTCTTGTGAAGGGCGAGAATTCGGCCCTTCTATACTTAACCCCTCATTGGGACCTTGTACCACCATGCGCAGAAAATCATATCGTTTCAACCGTCTCTTGGGTCCAAAGCCTTGTGCGTGCCCCAATGCGTTGGGACGTTGAGGTATGGAATTATCTTTTCTTCTTATAGTTTTCTTACTACTAGTTCTAATTTTCATAATATGTAGTGTTTTGTGGGAGTTCTTAAAAGATAATTATTTAAAATCCAATTATAAATATATATCACAAAATCAATAATAGATTACCAAAATAACATTAATTGGACTAATTAAAGATAAGAATAAAGGTAATTTTTTTCTTATATATTTCTTATAAGTGTGATATATTTTCAAAAATATCATTATACTTTTTTGAAACAAAAAAAATATGTCAATAGTTGTTTTTTATAAGTTATAAATTCTAAAAATAAGAAGAAGTAATATAATGTTAATTGTGCAAAAAAATTGTTTTAAAAATATATTCTAATAATCAATTTATAATTTTATCAAGATTATGCAATATAGGTTTTAAGTCATCATATAAACTTAACAATTAAGAGGTGCATAATCAACACATGATATAAAACAATAGATAAAAATGCTAAGAATATCAAAACAATCTTATTAATTTTTTTATTTAATTTTGATCGCAAAATTGAAAATGTAATATATGTTCTGTTCTAAAATTTTCGTGCAAAGACAATTCTGAAATGGACCACAAATTTTAATTTTAACGATTGCAAGTTATCCAAAAATTTTAAATGTAGAGTTTTACACTTTAAGATAAGAGAAAATGGTTAAAATGAGGATTTTGACCCAAACACAAAAATTGGACCCACCAAGGAGAAGTTGGCTGTGTTTAGCGTCGAGTTATAAGTCACCTTATCAGTCAATTCTGCCTTATAAGTCAATTCGACAAAATAAGTCTGTTACGTGAACGTTTATCATCCTGTATAAATACAATATTACATATAGAACTAGGGGTGGACAAATGGGAATTCGGGACGGGTATTGACAATACCCGTTCCCATCCCGTGGGATCAGAAAATCAGAATCGGAACCATTCTGAATACCCACATTCCCGAAAAAAATCAAGAATACGGGTATCGGTTCGGTTTGGTTCGGGAACGGTTCTTTATCGGTAACGGTCCCGATAAGGAATCGATTCCCGAACCGATAAGGAACCGGACCGTTACCATCCCGATAATGGACCGATAAGGGTTTAATTCTGAATTTTTCCTTTTACTTCCATTTATTTTTTTATTTTTTTTAAAATTAAACCCTTATCGGTTCCTTATCGGGACAGTAACGATCCCTTATCGGGAAAATTATGTTTTGTTCTTTATCGGTTCCTTATCGGGTATTTCACGATAAGGGTATATGGTACCCGGAACCGTCCCGATACCCAACGAGAATCGAATTTTCAGGACGGTAACCATCCCGTTTTCCCGAATTCTCGAATTCCCGATAATTTCGGGAAAACGGGAAAACGGTTCCCGGTTCTCGATCCAAACGATTCCTGGACCGTCTCATTTGTCCACCCCTATATAGAACACGATTTCATACAAAGAAACGTATAAAAAGAAATATATATAAAGAAACATATATGAACACGATTTAAAGATGGGCACCACAGACTACAGTACAAGAAATGGGAAGATAGTCATCAACTGAATGGGTTTGAAATTTTCAATAGAAACTTGAGCTAAATAAAATTGAAATGGGCAACCTAGAAGAAATGTTAACAATGCTCTCTACAAGCAAGCTACAACAACAAAACGTATAAAAATGGTTAACGGTTTCAACAACGAAATGTATAAACAAAGAAATGTTCACATTCATTGTTCGTTGTGCAGCAACATGTATGAAGTCACGATTTCATACAACGAAACGTATACAAATATATACGGTTTCATACCAATTCATACAAAGAAACGTATACAAACATATAGAACATGATTTCATACCAATTCATACAAAGAAACGTATACAAACATACAGAACATGATTTCATACAAATTCATACAAAGAAACATATACAAACATATAGAACATGATTTCATACAAATTCATACAAAGAAATATATATGAACACGAAGAAATGTTTCAACCTTCGCAGCTTCGGCGACGAGGAAGGGCTTCACGACAAGGAAAAGGATTCGGTGGACGACGACGAGGAATGGGCTCGCGAATCGCGATGGCCGATGAATAACTCAATTAGCCGACGAGGAATGGAACGCGATGGACGGCGAGGCAACGAGGAATGGATTTGTAAATTAGGGATTTGAGAGGAGAACGGCGAGAGAGAAGGAAATTCGAAATGAGAGAAATTGAGAAAAAAAACATTTATATTACTTATTAACTTTTAGTTTTTTTTATATAAATTGTCCCGGTACCGGCCCAATTAAAATTGGTACCAGTATCGGATACCCACACGGTACTCTGTTTGGGTAATAGAATCGGCACCGGCACCAGACTGGTACTGGTAAATGGTATAGGTCTCGGTCCTGATACCCGGCATACCGGTGTCAGCGATATTTTATGGACACCTCTAGACGTGTACAGGCTTTCCATTTTTATGTCCAATCACTTATTTCGATTTTTATGAGGTGCTCTTTTTTTAATAAAGTTATTTTTATCCCATTTTTTGACACATAAACTTGACACAATAAATTTCACACACATTCCTATCTTCGTCACCTTAATTGACACTATACTTACCAAAAAAACCTTAATTGACACTATTGCCGGAAAATTGATACATTGAGAATCAAAAGCAATATGATTTGATGGAATTTCAGCACCTTCATCATCTATAATTTCATTGTATTTCCCCCATATTTAAGTAGGCATTAATTAAGTTATTGTGTGGATGGAAAGAGTAAAAATAATACTAATTTTTTAGAAGTGCTGTTTGTACCATAGTTTTTGACATAAAAATTTGGCACACAATAAATTTCGGCCACATCTGATTTTCGCCATCAATGAACTAGGTCGAGGGTTCCTAGTGCTTCTTCTTCAAGCTCTCCCCATGCGTAGGGGTAGAGAGCCATAATAATGACTTTGGGATCCTCCCTATGCGTGGAGGTAGAGGATCATTGCAGACTCCTCACCCCATGCGTGGGGGTAGAGAGCAGTAACCATTTCTTTTGATCCTCCATATGCGTGGGGCTAGAGGATCGTTGCAGACTACTTTCCCCATGCGTGGGGTTGAGAGTAGTGACCATGACTTGTGATCCTCCTCATGCACGAGGGTAGAGATCACAGCAGTCTGCTCTCCTCATGCGTGGGGGTAGAGAGCAGTGAATTTGGTTTGTGATTCTCCCCATATGTTGCGGGTAGAAAATCATTGCAGAGTGCTCTCCTCATATGTGGGGGTAGAGAGCAGTAATTCTTGACTGCGGTTCTCCTGATGGATGAGGGTAGAGAATCGTTGCAGACGACTCTCCTCATGTGTGAGGGCAGAGAGTCGTAATATTTGACTGAGGATGGGCTATGAGTCTTAATGACTCCCTCCAAAGTGTGGGGGGCGAGAGAGTCACCTAAGTGGATGTGAAGGTTGACCACCTTCTATAAAAGAAGTTAGTCTATCTTTCTAGAGCATTCACAAGACGAAAGTATGTGCATGGGCTGGAAATAAATGCACAATTAATATTGTGGAGTATGTACGTGACATAAGATTAGTGATCCGAGCCCAAATGAGTTCATGACATAGTTCACTCATGAGTTCAAGACATAGTTCACTCATGAGTTTAAGACATAGTTCACTCACTGGGCCAGTGTTGTAATCTTATCTCACAACTTGTCAATTCAAATCGAAATATATTGACATTTAAATACATTGTTCTGCCTTTGCTCAGAGAAAGACTTTCCAAGTCATTTGTGGGGGATTGTCGGAAGAATGCATTGAAAAGACACTATTCATTATTGTCCCACATTGGTTTGAGAAAATGGGTGGAAAGGGTATGAATACATTTACCCATTATTGGGTTATGTAAGAATTGTGCGGAGTTGGGTCATGCCACACGCGCGTGGTCCGGTCCGGTTCGGCTGCTCCTTTTGGGCCCATCTATCTTTTTGGGTAATGGAAAAATTATTTTCTACGGAAATAATTTTTGGACAACCCCTTTAACCTGCAGAAGAAGAAATATTTCGTAGGCCTAAACGTGGTACGTGTTTTCGAGGAGTTGGGAACCCAACAGATCATGTTTGAGTGGGATACGAACTCTTGCAGTTACTATCTACAAATATGGTTCTGTTTGGGGGTTCTAAAGAAATACGAGATTTGTGCATACACACGAAATACATTCTTTTTTCTGCGGGTTCGACTTTGAGCAAAGGGTTACGATGTCTTCTCCAACTTCTTGCTACGAGTGCACGTGTTCGGAAGTAGCTGTGTGAACCTTCGGGAGCGACCGATGTTTGATGATCTGCATCACGGTTGTGCTGAAATTGCTTTCAAGACAGTGTACGCATCCACAACACAGCTTGAAAAGGTATTTCGATAAATCCTTATTCTTCGATATTTGCAGTATATTGCCAACACTAATTTAATGAAATCAATGATGATAAAGTTATTTAAACTCATCGCAATATGTTGATAAATATTTGCAGTATTCGGAATTTAATGATGCCACTAAAATAAAATATTCATGTTTTATAGAATTTTTATAGTTAAGATCTCAGGTGTATCAATCTCTGCACCTCGAGCTCTATATTTTCACGGCTTAGCACTAGAAATGATGTGAATAAAATTTGCATCCTAGTTTTTTTTTCCCCGGTAGAATACAAGAACCTCCCATTCGTATTGCTTCTTGTGCTCCAAGTGGGCTTAGATGCAGTATTTTTTCCTTGGTTTGCTCTAATAATGTGGATTTCCGTGACAGATGTCTTTATATTTTATGTTTGTCTGCTGATTTCCTCAACCCGTTTCCTTGGAGTTTGCTTGGGGGGATGAATGCTTCTGCTACAAATCTACAGTGTAGCAGAGTCTAGTCTATTGCTGGTTTGGCATTGGGAACTGGCACAATGTTCATATTTGGTGCCAAGAGGGACGAATCTACACTGAAGTGAAGGATCTCTCTGTGGATTCAATCATTATCTCTTCCATATCTCCTTGCGTTTCCAATGATTGTGTTGGTGCAGGAAGACAGATGAATCTGTAGAAAACGACGAGTGAAATGAAAAATTACATGATTGGATGGAACTCAGTGCAGTTGCAACCTGGTTGCTGCATTTTGTTCGTGCCATTTTTGGTATATTATCTATAAGGGAGGCACAGGAAACATATGTACTGTACTGTGCATACAGGAGAGGAGATCGCTATTTTTTTTTCTTTTTTTCTTTTTTGGTTCATTTTATCTTCCTCGATGGAGTTGTAAAGGATAAGGAAGTGCCTCTGAAGATGAAATCAGTTGGCAGATTTTTTTGTCAGCGAACCCAAGTAAAAAAAGGTCACGTGCTTTGCTTGTTGTTCCCGTCCTCTGCTACAAAGAAAAATGTCAGCAATGGCGTCACCAAGGAAAGGGGACCAAGCATTGGGTGCTAGAAAGCCATCCATACATACAAAGGGGGGAGAGATGGGCTTTCCCAGTACTTGAGGGAGGGAGGTTTCAGAAAATGGGATTTATGGTGTGTTTTCAAATTCTTTTCAAAATTGTTTTGGTAGGTTACATCGTATTTTTTATTTTTTAAATATTTGTCATATTTTTTTCTGGGATGTTTCTACAGCAGAAAAATAGATATTTTTAAAAATAAACGAAATACATATGTAATACCATATGAGTCTTACAATTTCTTCAATTTTCTTCAATCTCATATTGTGTGAGTTTCTGTAAAGGTAAAATTGAACTTTTCTTATATAAATATAAGCAAAGTTATTTTTAATTAAAAATATTTGTAAAAACTACTATTAGATTTTTTCCTGTTGCGTCATAGTTTTTTCAAACACAATATTTTTTTACAAATCACTTTTTTTAATTTTCTCCATTGAAAAGTGTTTTGCAAAAGTAGAAACATTTGCAAACACACACTCAGTGACCTCATAGAAATCAACTAAGATAAAACGTATATTTGAAAAGGCGGTCATTTAGGCCCCGCATAAGTGCTAGGATGTCGCCCATCCGCCTTATCCGAATTTCCGCTTAGGCCGCATATAAGCTCGCCTAGATGGGCTGACCGCTTAGAGTCTGTGTAGCATTTTCTCGAACACAGAACAAATATAAATATGGTTCACACAACAATACCAAGTTTGTTATAGTCGCCCCTTATGTGGTCAATATGTGGTTATCTTTTCAATTTCGGCTACCTACCACCATAACTTGATCATAGCTACATAAAGCATATATATAAGAGACCAAAAGTGTCATGTTTTGGCTTGGTTCTGACAGATTCATGAACGAGCTCTGATAGATTAACGAGCGGGATCTTATGGTTTCATGACTGACAAAAGAATTGAGTACGAATTGAGTATACAAGAATTGAGACTAATAATATATAATTTAAAAAAATTGCACGTCCATCTAACAATGGTGAAGAGGTTTGGCTTATTGGTGTGTGATGTTTAGGATGGTCAATAATAAGCCATTCGTATTCGATTCATTTACTACTTGTTTGTTTAGCTTAGCAAACCGAACTCAAACAACATTCATGTTCGTTTAGCTTAACAGCTAAACGTACTCGAGAACATTCATTTAATATTATTATTGAACTTTGAATAGAGAAATTTTATATTCAAACTTAATGATATGATACAAAGAGCTCACTTCATTAATTTGTGACATTGGGCCAAAAAAACAGCCCAAACAAAATATTTACAGAGATGGTTCCTTCAAAACCCGTGATTTTCTAAATCATCACAATATCATGCACTAAAATTGACCATCTCTCCCAATCAATCCCACATAATGCAGGATTAGAATCGGGTCGTACAATTCAATCATTCGACCATAAAAAAATTAAGTTGGATACCAAACATGGGATTAAGGTTCATTATTCTCAAAATCATGCATTTATCACCCAATAATCCGGCTACTGAACACACCCTATGTTGACGACATGGTGATTACAGGGGATGATGAGTTGGAGATTAAGGAGTTGAAGAGGAATTTGTTTAAGGAGTTCGAAATGAAGGAACTCTGGATACTTAAGTATTTTCTTTATATTGAGGTGATGAGATCGAAGATTGAAATCCACGTATCGCAGAGGAAATACATATTTGATCTATTAGCAGAGACAGGATTATTGGAGAGTCAACCCGTTGATTCTTCCATGGTACCTAACCATGGACTAAGGATAGTTGATGGAGCTGAGGTCGTAGATCGGGAGAGATATCAACACCTTGTGGGGAAGTTGATATACCTCTCACATACCAGCCCAGATATAGCTTATGCAGTGAGTGTTGTGAGTCAATTCATGCACATGCCACAGAAGGTACATAATGAGGCTGCTTTGATGATTGTTAGGTATCTCAAAGGCACATACTGAGGCATATACTGATGCATATTGGGTTGGAAATTCAATTGATCGGAGATCCACTGCAGGCTACTTTACCTTCATTGGAGGTAACTTGGTGACTTGGAGGAGTAAAAAGCAGAAAGTGGTTTCACTGTCGAGCGCCAAAGCTGAGTTTAGAAGGATTGCTAGGGGTTTAACAGAGATAATGTGGTTAAGAAAGTTGTTGGCTGAATTTGGTTTTCCACCTGATTGACCATGCTCTTTGAGATGTGATAACATAGCTGCAATCCATATTTCAGAAAATCCAGTCCAACATGATAGGACAAAGCATGTGGAGATAGATCGTCATTTTATTAAAGAAAAGCTGGAAGACAAGATCGTCACCTTTCCTTTTGTGAGATCTGAGGATCAACTAACAGATATATTAACTAAGGCTATGGCAGGACGAGCTTTCAGAGAGACAGTATCCAAGTTGGGTATTGGATATTTCAATACTCAATTTGACGGAGAGTGTTAGGTAGAATAGTTGTTGAATGGAGAGAAGTAAAGATATCAATGCTTGAATCAAGGAATGTGTCGTAAACTTGTAGATAAGCCATAAATGGAGACTTCCACATGTAGAGAAGATAAGATTTGTATCCATATATTTAAGGGATGTGGTGTGCTGCAATAAATGAGAAGAAAATATATGAGCACCTATATATGTATCATTTGTAATGACGAAAAAGTTTCCTCCCTCAAATCCCTTCATTATGATTTTTCCTTTTGCTTTATCGAACTTCTAATATGACCACCTTCCACGGCCTTAGTTTACGCACACACAGTAGTTCTTGGGTTTTACCATCTCGAAGCAGACTGTGCTTAATGCCTTCACTAGCCAATTTAATAAGTATTTCTCCTCCCTCCAATCGAACCACTGAGCTATCTGTATAGCCATTTTGTTCAAGAACCCTGTGCAACGAGGACAGGTCTAGGATTGGCATTGGGAGACCCAGCAAACATATTATTAAGCCACCAAATATCTCGAGCCCCCAAAGACTTTAATATTCCTGTCGGGTGTGGCTTATTAATGCCTCTGTCTGGCATGAAGTTGAGCAGGAAAACTTGTCAAGGAAACCTCTATATATATTGTACATAAACCGTTGTAAAGAAGTAAGTGAAAAGGAAGGAAAAACAGGCGGAAGAATCAAGCTTCCCGTGGAGTAGGTTATTGCCGAACCACGTAAATCCTCGTGTTCTTGTCGTATTCTTATATTTCCGCTTAATATGGTATCGGAGCAGGAATTTCCTGTATCATCTTTCTAAAATTGTTTATGTTCTTTCATGACCGTGAAAATGACAAAACCGGATCAACATGCGATGAATTTCTTCTCAAACCTTCAACCAAATTTACCAACCGCGAAAATTACCTTCAATTTCTTTTCAAACCTTCTACCAAATTTTCCGATGAATTTCCTAGTCGGACTCGCCAAAGCCGCCGCACCCAAACACGTGGCTGAAGATCAGCCCAAAGATGCCGAAGAGACGGAGAAGTCCGCTGCTCCCGATCTAATTGCCAGCGCAAAGCTGGTGGCAGAAGCGACGCAGGCACAGTTGAAAAACCAGTCGGACAAGTACGATAAGACGGAAGTCGCGGGAGCCGCCGCCGATCTCATCGACGCAGCTTCACAGTTCATAAAGGTAGATGAAATGCAGGGATCTGCCGATACATGGAGCTCCATGGTGTCGGGATCGGTTCCCGATGAGAATCCGAGGCAGCCTGCTCCAGTCTCTGGTGGAAATACCAGGACCACCACTACGCCTGCTGAGTCAACTCCCTATGTTTCCTCTACTCCAAAAAATAACGTGAAAATGGGGAAGGATGTTTTTGGAAAATGGGGAAAGAAGGCTACAGAGGCAACTAAGAAAGCTGAAGACTTGTCCGGAAATATGTGGCATCACTTGAAAACAGGGCATGTGATGACTCAGGTTGATGTGACAAATGTAGATAAAAAATTGTGCCTACAGTTTGGACTTGATCTACCGAACACATACAGTGGACATGCGAATATTGTGAAGAAGCTGAGTCCGGAAAACATAGTCAATGGATATTTGACTGTGGTGCCACCGATACAATCACACATGATTTATCGGATATTATTTCTATGGAGGTTTCGAAAAAGAAAGTGGTACAAACGGCAAATGGTGAATTTGCCCCTGTAAAGGGAGCTGAGACTATTAATATTTCTCCTTCTATCAGATTATCAAATTGCTTATATGTGCCTTCACTATCGTACAAGTTATTGTCTATTAGTAGTAATGATGTATCCGTCTTTCTGTGTTTTACAGGATATCTGTTCGGGGAAGATAATTGGGCGTGGCACTGAAAGGAATGGCTTATACTATATTGACGAAGTGGAGTCGATACCGGGAAGGACACTCTTGACTCATGGGTCAACCCAATCTAAAACTTGGTTGTGGCACCGACGTCTTGGTCATCCTTCTCACAAATATCTTCGCTGGTTATTCCCTCAATCTTCTACTACTCCTTTGAATTGCGAGACCTGTGTTTTAGTTAAGAGTTATAGGCATTCATTTCCTCCATCAAATACTCGTGTCCCTCACATTTTCTCCTTAGTACACTCTTATGTTTGGGATCCTGCACCGTCAGTTGGGGGACAGGAATTTCGTTATTTCGTCCTATTTATTGATGATTGTTCAAGGATGACATGGATTTATTTTCTTCGTAATAAATCTGAGGTGTTTGAAAAATTTTCCCAATTTTCCCAAATGGTTTTTACTCAGTTCAAAACCAAAATCCAAATCCTCCGATCTGTGAACAAAAAAATGCATGATTTTTATTCTGAAAATGGGATGCTATACCTAACATCTTGTACCTATACTCCTCAATAAAATGGTGTAGCGGAAAGGAAAAATCATTTTCTTCTTGAAATTACTCGAGCCCTTATGTTTGAGTCTAAGGTTCCAACATGGCACTCCTATGACGATAGATGGCACTCCTATCAGGATCAGGATGAGAAGATGACGCTTACCTGGTGGTTGGTTTAAGTATTGAAGCGTGCATTGAATTCTATACAAGGTGATCCAAAAAACGCATACTACTATCATTCATTTTCAGTTGCTCTTATTGTTTGTATTTCATGTTATATTTTGTGCCATCACCTTCTGGAGATTGGCTATATGTGTGATTTGTTGGGGAAGTTTTCTTTTGCAAGTAAATTACTCCATTGCAAACAATACAAACAACCTAATTACACTGCCCTACTGTCTTAATTCATAATGTACAAATGTTGGATTAATAACAATTGTACCCCACTGCTTTCATGTTTCAAACAGTGCATCAGGTGTTCTCATCTCGTCCGAAAATGCGTAGAGCTTCAAAGGTAGCTCATGCAGATGTGCCTTGATCTAGAACCAAGTTCGTGCCTTATCCCTTGTCGAACCTCCCACAATTCCTTTCTTACATGCGTTTGTTAAAACTTTCCGACCTTTAACAACAAGATCCGTTCAATGTCCAAAGACACGCTATGAGAAATGCTTGGAGACATCCACATGACTGATTTGTGATTATTAACAACCTTTGTGATTATTAAAAACCTGCCCGAAAGATAAAGAGAAATCTAAGAGGATATGATGTATTAATCTTGCCTGATCACTGCTAGCCTCGACAAAGAGAATCAAATCATCAACGAACATTAGGTGTGATAAACGGAACTTTCCTTTGAACAAATTAGGTAGTCCAGCCTGGGTAGCTCAATCAATAGAATGCGAGAGATGTTCCATATATAGAACAAATAGATCGTGTGAAACAGGGTCGCCTTAACTGACCTACTTCTTAGGTTGGAACTCCAACTCCCTTAGTCCTTCCCATAGAACTTGAGTTGAGCTAGTATCAAAGGAGGATATAGTCACACGAATTAGACAGGAGGGAACTATCGCATCAAGCAAAGCATCTTCAATAAATCGCCAATCCATTCTATCGAAAATCTTCGCAAGGTTAATTTTTATAGGCATGAACCCCTTCTTCCTTTCACAAGTCTGCATGGTATGTAATGTCTCTTGTGCCGGATGATATTTTCCACAATACTACGCCTTTGAATGAAGTTGGATTGATTCTGAGACACAATAGAAGGCATAACCACGTTGAGTCGGTTGGCTACTATTTTCATTACAACCTTGACACATATATTCACCAAACTAATAGGGCAAAATTGTTCAAGCCGCTCTGGAGTGGTAATCTTTGGTAGTAGGGAGATCATCTCGTTGTTAGCACTAGGAGAGACAAGTCCAACATCAAAAACTTGATGGACAAGCCTAAAAAGTGAATTTGCAATCACTTCTTAGGTTTTAAACCTAAAACCTAAATTTGCAACCAGGGGAGAACCGTCTGGACATATTCCCGAAAAATTGGCTCGGCAACTCCCTTGGCGGCTGAGCTCTGGGCCCTTTTGGATGGTCTCACACAAGCCATCAACCTTGGTATAATGAGACTACTATGCCTGAGTGATGCCACGGACGTTGTGGGGATGTTTAATTCGCCAAGTCCTGGATATGCGAGTAACCTACTTCTGTGCTGAATTCACCGAGTCCAGTAGACACTTGAATGGTTCAAAATTATACACATCCCGTGCCACTGGAACACTACTGCTGATAACCTCGCTAAGCAGAGACTTCTTTGGCCAGATTTTGATCCAAGAATCAAATCCCATCCGACGAGCTCAAAGTGGGAGCATCCCATCTATATTATCCCCGAGTGGCATGTTGCCCCCCCCCCCCAAATCTGTATTAGCTTTTGTTTTGTTCGGAACCAGGCCGTAGAGTCACCCTAATATATAAAAAAAAAGTGAATTTGCAATATTAGTCCAATTATGTTAGGAAAAAAGATGCAGAGTAGCCATCTGGCCCTCGAGGTTTATCCGAACACATATCAAATAGAGCTTCCAAAATCTCATAATTAAACACGAAAGGGCTCAAATCAGATAAAAGGAATGGCGAAAGAATGCTATACTATCATCATTAACAGTCAGCTAAGAAGCTATGATACAGAAACAGCCACGAGACTCAAACAAGTTTGGAATGAAATTGTACCTGATAAAGTGTCCATACATGCATGGAGGTTGGAACAAGACAGATTGCCCACTCGAGAAAACCTCTTCCATAGGAACATTATCAACGATGAAGAAGCCATTTTCTGCGTGCTATGCGGAGAGGAAATAGAAACAAGAGATCATTTATTCTATCAGTGCAAGGAAGTTCTAAAAGTGTGGAATTGCATTCTCAAGTGGTTACAATTACCTGATTTGGGCCACAATGGTCCGACGGAAACGCAATTCATGGTCATGAAACCTGAACTCATACGAAATTGCATCTGGAAAGCAATTTGGCTCGTCAGTGTGTGGCAAGTATGGAGGAACAGGAACTGCAAACAATTCACCGGTGACATGGGCAGCGACGAAGAACAGGGGCACAATATTCGCTTCAAATTATGGTTTTGGTACAAGATCAAAACGAAGAAGAAAATGTGATTTTCAATAGTGTAAAAATGTGGCTTAAGGATCCGATACCGGTGCTAACGATGATGTAGATGTTTCTCGCCGGAGGCGGCCGGTCGGAGAGAAGGAAAGAAGACGACCTAGATGTAAAATTTTATTTATATATATAAATATACTTTGAATTGTCAAAAAAATAATAATAATTAATCACACACCCTAACCAGAAGATCCATTTGTTTGAATAGACAAATGAAAGAATTAACCTTTTGAATCAAATTATTTCTTAACAACTCCAACTCCAACTCCTTGAGCGACACTACTCTTAGGGAGGAATCTGGACATTTGACTGCATTGGAAAACCAATCCACAACAGAACCCCACAAGAGAAGCCATTGCCTCTGCCACATCAACATGATCGATGCAAACATTCTCAAAACAAGATTTTATAGACCATGCATTATTTGCAAGAGAAACAACGCTTTTGTTGTTTTTCTTCCTTGCACTCATCCAGTTCTATGTGTAAGATGCAACCAAAACTATGAAACGGTGTAATTCTGACTGAAATTGTTAAAGTTTATTGGAAGGTTTTGCCAAACTAAATTCTCATCTCCAAATCCCAGTTGCAAATATTCTGACAACCGACCGAAGTCATAAATAAACTATGCCCGAAAAAAATATTATAAATTTTAAAAATATATCTGTTTATTATTAAATGAATTTTTTATGAAATTCAATATTTTTTTCGACGCACAATAGTTTCAACCACAGCTTATATACTAGTGATTAATAAATGATTTTATAACACATGAAAAGGAGAGGCATTAAAAATAAGTCTACAAATGCAAATTAATAAAAGTAAAAGTTAATCTTAAAAATATAAATTAATAGAATAATACCATATTTTTATCATTTGATTTTTATTTTTTTTTATGAATGGTTGTATTTTTGCCTTTTCCATAAGAAAGAGTGTTACTTTTTTTTAATAAAAAAAATCATGTTTACAAAGGTATAATTACAGGTCACCAAACGGGCTGGCCGGGCTGACTTGCCCTGTTTTATACAGGTTGGCGGGCTGAGTTTCGAAACCCACCCTACCTGTTTACAAAACGGGCTAGGCCAACCTTTTTTTTAGCAAATTTAGTTTAATTTCATTAATAAAAAAATTATTTACAGAAGTCATTACAGAAACTCACCGGCAA
>JAOYMZ010040888.1:0-15237 GCA_025802335.1 Pinguicula primuliflora | reverse complement strand
GGATAATGTAAGTATTTATTCTGATGGTTTTGCTCTAGTCATGT
Organism: Pinguicula primuliflora; assembly: GCA_025802335.1. Lineage (NCBI taxonomy): Eukaryota > Viridiplantae > Streptophyta > Magnoliopsida > Lamiales > Lentibulariaceae > Pinguicula > Pinguicula primuliflora. Next base: position 15,193 of record JAOYMZ010040888.1, on the reverse strand, counting down.
ATATAACCATTAGTTGTACCATACATACTAATGATTGGTTTTTCACTTTCTGTTAGCATGTTAATGAAATCTTTTATCTTATTAGGAAGAGATCTGGAAAATACAAGAACATCTTCGCACAAGATGTTGCACTTGCCCCGACTGATTTCTGTATCCTTATCAATCGTTACTGGGATGACAAGAAAGATTGCGCACGAAAGAAGAGAAAGAAAGCCTTACACGGAATGTTCAAAAAATACATGAAATTGACCCCCGGCAAGGGACCGACGTTGTTGACTTGCAAGACCGTGTACGTGCCCTAACTTGTCGATAGGACACATTGGGTGGCAGCTGTCTTGTACTTGGATGGAGTTCAGATCACCATTATTGACAATCAGCCAACGGCTTATTCAGACGATCAGATCCAAAAGTCGCTGTGTCCATTATGAGCACTTATTCCGGAGATTCTGAAGCCTTTCAAAAAAAGCACCATGTGGGGTAAGCTACTCGTAGAAGATGTATGAAAATGCTCCCGTCCTCGAGGATTCCTTTCTGATGAGATTCGACCTAGTGTGGACATAGGAATTTATACTTTGGGTAAGTTTATTTATTGTTTTAATTCGTTAATGGTTTATTCATTGGTTTATATACAACGGAGGTTGCAGGATCTACATGTGCAAGAATATCGAATTGCACATGTGGGTATCACAAATCCCAAGGACTTCGTGAATAATGATACACTGTTATATTATCAGGAACTGTATGCATTATCGATTTTTGAAGGATGCTTCAAATTGTAACAATCTACACTTCAGGGTATTTGATGTGGTTGATGTACACTTCAATGTGTATGAACAAATTTCACAAAATCAATATGACTTATCGCGTTAAGAACGAATGGCTTAGTAAGATTTGCGAACTCAACAAAATCCGAACAAAATACATAATGAAATTAACTCAATTATAAGCTACTCTGCACCATCGGGAAACAAACGAATCCCTCTGTCGACACTTCATTTGCTGTATACTATTATGAAGTTTCTTTCCCTGAACAATAAGCTACTCCGCACCATTGGGAAATGAACGAATCCTTCTGCCAACACTTCATTTGCTATATACTACTATAAAGTTTCTTCACCTCCCCTTTGAGTAAGATTCTCGGCTCTTTGTGAGATTTTGTACCAAAAGTACCATTGACTAAAGACATGAAATATTAGAATCTGAAAAACTCTTTTTATCCCGGAAGATACACCAGCACCACTTCACTTGAATATAGTGAGTCTTATTGGTAGAAGGCAGCGACATAGAAGAACATGATGAGTCTTATTCTGGAAAAGGAAAAGGAAGCGACGTTGGTAACCATATTGTGAATGAGGAGTAGGTTTCTAGTTTGTTGTTGCATGTACTTATAAGGGACTTGAATTATTATACTTGCATTGTGGACGTGGTATATGAAGGATATGAAAAGACGCACTCTGTTAGTGAAAAGAAGCACTCAGTTAGTGAAAAAATGCCAGTTCACGCAGATCATGAAATGACTAAATGCGCACGCGCACATGCATGCGCAATCTACAAAAAGAACTGCTGTGGGTTTAGGGCCCAAATGGTGAAACCGGGTTAACCGCGTTTAGTCGCGATATTCCTAATAGCCATCATAATAACCTCGACACTATTCGGGTTAACACATTAACTTTTAAAATAAAAATATTCTAATAATTAATATATATTGACTAATATAAAAGTAAATTGTGTTGGAAGATGGCAAAATCATATGTGTGCCAATATTACTTATTTTGGATACACTACGTGAGATAAGATTATATTCTCATACAAGTTGATTATTGTGAACAAAAAGACTTCATTGTAATCCTAGTAGGAGTATCTTGACGTGGAGATGAATGAATCATACATAGTGCAATTACATGTAATGAATGGAGTTGTGGCATTTTGAATAGGGTCAAGACATCAGAATACAAGTCAGGATGATGAATTTAGGAATAATTATTGGGTACTGGTTGTTTATGAATTTAGGATTTGGGGATCGATCGATTAATTCAGGTGCACCACGTCTAGTCGCGTAGTTGTCGAAATTGTTCTAGCCCCAAGGGTTTAGGGCCCGACTAAAGTATTCGAGTATACCACGTCTAGTCACGTAATTGTTGAAATTGTTCTAGCCTCTATGGTTTGGGGCCTAATTAAAGTATTCAGATATACCACGTGGAGTCGCATAATTGTCGAAAATGTTCTAGCCGCTAGGGTGTAGGGCCCGACTAAAGTATTCGGGTACGCCACGTCGAGTTGCATATTTGTCGAAATTGTTCTTGCCTCTAGGGTTTACGGCCCGACTATTGTATTCGAGTATACCATGACGAGTCACGTAGTTCTCATTATTGATAGACCTCTAGCTTTAGGGACCGACTCGACGTATTTGGGTACACCATGACGAGTCACGTAGTTCTCGTCATTGATAGAACCTCTAGCTTTAGGGCCCGACTCGATGTATTCGGGTACACCACATCCTGTCGAGTAGTTAACATCTCTATGGTTTAGGTCTCGACTCGACCAATCCAGGTAGGGTTTAGGGCCCGAATTATAAATTCATGTATACCACGTCCATTCGCATATTTCTGTCATTGTTCATGTCATTGAAATATTCGAGTATACCACGTCAAGTGAGTATGAATAGCAAAGCTCTGGTGGGTTGTTTATTTAATGTTTAGTGACCGACGACATGTTCGGGTTTACCACGTTTAGTCGCACTCTTATCGTCCGGCGTGAATAGAACAATGGATGTTGTGCTTCTTATTACGAGATAGTTGGAGCACGAATAACTCATCTAGGATAACCATTATGGGTCACGGTCTTGTCGATAGCTTTGTTTGTTTCATAGTTGATTGACCGACCAAATTATCCAAGCTTACCACGCATAATTGCAATCTTACCGTCAGAATAGAATAGCGGATGCTGTGCTAACTCCAGGATTGTTGGAGCACGAATATCTCATCTGTGATAACCACGATTGGCCATATCGAGTCAATTGGCGTGTCCGGGTTTAAAACATTTTCCCAACATGGATAGAACAACGGATTATGTGCTTCAGGATAATTTTCGAAATAACAGTTTCGGGATAATCATAATGGATTGCGGTCTTTCCGATTGGTGTGTTTGTTTAATAGTTAATGAACCGACTTCAATTATCCGGGCGTACCATGCATCATCGCCATCTTACCATCAGACGTGATTAGAACAGCGGATGATGTGCTAATTATAGGATAGTTAGAGCACAAATGCCTCTTTTAGGATATTCACGATTGTCCGAGATCAGGACAATTACTGTGTTTGTTCCGAATATGCTATATGAGATATCTAATTATGGTATCAAAAAGCTCTGGTGGGTTGTTTATTGTTAAATATTTATTGCCCGACTGCGTGTCCGAGTTTACCACGTATTACCGACCAAATTATCCAGCCTATAGGATAGTTTTGGAATAATGCTTCCGGGATAACCACGATGGGTCGCGATCTTATCGATAGGTGTTTTTGTATAATAGTTAATGGATCGACTTCAATTATCCGAGCATATCAAGCATTATCGCGATCTTATAGTCAGGCATGATTAGAACAGCGGATACTGTGCTAACTACAGGATAGTTGGAGCACGAATGCATCTTCTAGGATATCCAAGATTGTCCGAAGTCAGGACAATTGTTGTGTTTGTTCCGAATATACTATACGGGATATTTAATTATGGTATAACAAAGCTCTGGTGGGTTGTTTATTGTTAAATATTTAGTGACCGACGACGTGTCTAGGCTTATCACATATTACCAACATGAATAGAACAATTGATTATGTGCTTATTAAAAGATAGTTTTCGGAATAATGCTTCCGGGATAATCACGATAGGTCACGATCTTACCGTCATACGTGATTAGAACAGCGGATGCTACTGCTTAAAAAAAATAGCAGATGTTGTACAAATTACAGGATAGTTGGTGCACGATGCCTCTTCCAAGATATCCCCGATTGTTCGAGGTCAGGACAATTGCTGTGTTTGTCAAACTGTAATTTAATATATAATTATTGTCAAGCTTAAAGGACCGCTAAGGGGACAATGGCTGAAGTCCGGCCCAAAAGCAGTTTCTGGAATCACCACGTAGGTTCCCGCTTTACTCGTAGGTCGCGTTATACCCGACATATTGGAAGTGCTGAATTATATTATAGAAGATGATTACGCTAATGAATAGATTATGATTAAGCAATGAATACAACTGAATTAACAACTACATGGATGAAATGAATACAACTGAATCCTTATTCTCAAGTCTCAATTAAATATTCAGCATGCAAATGAAAAGTTAGAAATGGTACGATATGAACTGTGGACTGTAGCCCTCACTCCCGCCATCCACTTGTAGTTTTGTCTTCCTTATCAACACGTCAGTTGTTGCATGTCTTCGTATAGTGTCCGAGAACATCACACTTCTGGCAGCGATTCTTGCACTTCATTGTTGCTTTGCCTTGCGATGTCGAATGCGGAGAAATTTTCCTTCCTCTCCTCTTGCCATGAACCTTTGCGGGAGGAAAAGTGCATTGATGGGAATGACATGGAGATGTATGCTGCGAAATTCTTCCTCATAATGCACCTTTGTGTAGTCCGGTGCCAGCGAGTTAAGACTGTGTGATCCCATATCAGATTCATTTGCTGCTGCAAAGGCATCTACACAATGTGACTTGACTTTAATGTTTATCCCGACTTCTGTCTTGTTGACGTTGAGCTGATGTGCAACCAGTCCATTAGCTTTGGTCTCACCCGTTGCCACATCAATTGTCACAGAATCATGTCTAGGCATAACCATGAAACTAGCTTGCATGCATTCTGCCACTCCCTTTGAACGCAAAATAACTTTCAAGGTGTGTCTCGTTAATCAAACCAAACATACCTAGTAAATCCCACCCTTAGCTAGGGTCTGGGGAGGACAAGATGTACGCAATCATACCCACACCCGTCAACAGAATGGAGAGATTGTTTCCGTGAAGACCCTCAGCTTGAAAAATAAATAAATAATAGTAATAGTAATAATCGTTGTAATAATAGTAATAATAGAAATTATTATTATTATAACAATAATAAAAGAAATAAGCGGATATAGGAGAAATAAATGACTTACCTCAACCATATACTACATATATCCGAAATAAAATAAATGCATACACAAATAAGGAATAAATTAAGCAGATAAAATACAATTAGGTGCAAATATCCACTAGTATATCCCGCTAATTTCTATCAGCCTAGAGATCCATAAACAAATAACTACTCTATATAATCCTATATATCTTTAACCGTAATATGACGTCTCCAACTCGTCCTATCAGAGGTCATGTCATCGGAGAGGTTTAATCCTACTAAATCTAACCGGATCTGCTCATCCCATGTTCTCTTAGGTCTCTCCCACCCTCGTCGCCCTTCGACTTCTACCAAATTTTCCATATAGCTTTTTATATCAATTTTCTTCTTATCCAAATTCGTATTTTAAAGTAGTTAAACGAGATTAATAATTCCTGACTTCCACAATTTTTGATAGTATATTCTCGACTAATTTGGGGGCTTGCACTCAATCTCAAGGGTTTATCTAAATTAGATCTGGACAAGTGTTCTGGTTAGGGCTTGAACTTGACTCATATTAGCAAGTGAGACATTTCTTTCCCAGCATACCAAGCGAACTCGGTTTCTCTTCAAATTTGTATACCCCTCATCAAATTCATCTTATAAGAACATTCACATAACATCATACCTTCTAAAAATTAAAACAAATATAAGAAGAAATAGTAGAAAAATTATAATTAAGGTATGTGCAATAAAATGAGCTTAAAGCATAAAAAAAATGAGTTCCTCTATTTAATTCTTGGCCCCACCCCCCATAAATTACAAAATTTAGATTAATGACATGAAGTTTGAAACAGAGAGTTTAGTTTGTGTGCGAAAACTGCATAAGATGCCATTGTCTGATGCTGATTTTCCTTTTAAGGCAGAGAATGTTGGAACCAATAGGAAACAAACAAGATGTCAAAAGTGCTGCCAATTCATCCTCTTCCAAAGACCCTAAAACAACCGACAGCTTAACCTTTTTACTCTAAATCATAGTCAGATGACAAGAATGCTTTTCATTTTGTTCACGGAATACTAATTTTCTTTATTGACAAACATTTTGAGGATACGCTGAAATACATGAATTTGAGGTTTATTCGAATTAGGAACGTTAACGGTATCAACATGCTATATAGTAAACATGTTTTGTCTTTTGATGTATGATTATGACAGTTATGGTCATGTATGTTTACTTTCAATTTGATTACGCACGACCGAACAGTTAAATAAACAGGTAATGACAAATTTGCTCCTAGCGTGTATTTGATCATTAACACACAGATCCGTGGTTCGACAAATCTAGTCATTGTAAACAAATGGAAAACGAATATGTAGTTCAGAAATAGAACAATTCCCATGAACATGGGCAAAACGAACAGACTACATGAACATAGGCAAAATGAAATTGTCATGGAACGAAACCAAAAGAAGCAATCCAAAGTTGCCAATTGTAGGGTTCGTAAGAAACATACCTTGTAATCGCTCGGAAATGGTGGATGTGCAAATTTGCAAATTCTAGGGTTCGTAAGGACGCAAAATTAGAATCAATGAGTTTTCCAATTTGGGATTTTTATGACGCCCAATTTCGTATATATATTTAGGACACTATGTAATTTAATTGAAGTACAGGGTTATTTTAGACTTTTGACAATTGAGTCAAATTTTTAAGTTGGTCAATCACATGAAATATAGTGGATTGAGATACCACACCCAATCTCAATTCGGCCTAAAACCGCATGATTAGGGAAATTTGACCGGCGAAAAACGATCATAATCAAATCGAAAGTAAACAAGAAGTCACGTTTGATTACGATCGTTAAAACAGCCTGAAGTCGAACGCAATCTAACACAGTAAACGAGGCCTTTGTATATGGAACACCCATTATATTATGCCGGCCTCGAATGCCGTTGTTTACCGGTGGGTTCAATTTTGATAACATACGTTCAAATCATTGAGATTTAATGAATGTCTCATATAGGTATCTTGAAATTGATATACTCGCATAATTATTCTTAATGTTAACCCTGCCCCTTCACTATTTAAGATTTGCTTATTATCCTTGGAACATAGTTCCTCTTGTGGTGACCCCCTAAAAAGTTTTTTTAGGGAGCACACAAGCACGAATAAAGTACATTAGAGTATGTGTTGATTTATTGGGACAATATCAGGTCAGTATAGAGTGAGCACAAGTGGGAGTAAGGTCTCTCATCCTGTCATAATGATCCAGGAGAGAGGTTGGGGGATATGGTGTGTGTGCGGTGAGGTAACTCGTGGCACACTATGCAATGCCTATGTGGCACTGCGGGATTGGTGCGGCAGGTGGGCGGGGTTCACCACCTTTGCACGGGCTCGCTCACCGATCAACCCCGCAGTGCCACGAGGGCACTACACATTATATAGTGAGGAGTTCACTGCGTATTCCCCTCTTTCGAGTTCCGAGGTTGGGGAGTGACATTTCACCCTTCTCAAATTTGGAACTCTATGCAATTTGAGACAAAGGAAGAAATAAGTTGAGACAACAAGTTTTGTCTTTGCTTGGCTTGGTCCTAAGGTTTTATAAGTACACTCAAACCTGAATAAATTGGATATAGATTATTGACATGAAAATCTCAGGACTAATGTGATTGAATATAGTATTACAATTCTTTACATGTTGAACTTTATAAATTGTGTGTGCAATATATACGGGACATTATTCTAACAAATAGCAGTTTGTGTAATATGAACTTGTATAATCACATATGCAATTATGTTTAAGAGGTCCACATATCATTGTTGGGCAATTTGACTATAATCAACTATGATAATATTTAATGATTTAGTATACTTGACTAATGTCAAAGAGGGGTTAACCTAGTGTTATGAGAGTGATAATTGCACACATAGATCACAGGTTTAAATCCCCTCAGCAACATTACTGATAAAAAAATAGACTGGGAATAATGGGTACAAACACGCGTGTGAGTCAGTGGCGAGGCTATGTAGGACTTGGGGGGCTCATGCCCCTCCTAAAAAAACCAAAAAAAAATAAAAATAAAAAAAAGATTGGCAAACATAGAAGAAATTGAAGAGGTGAACGTGAAGGGTTTGAACGGGCATGTAAAACCAAGGGTTGTTGGATTGCATTTCTGTTTGATTATTTTTAAAATATCGAACTTTTCTTGGATTGCGTTTCTGTTTGTGATGTTGCTCGAGGTTGGTGATTTGGCTTTTTTGTTGATATGGTTGGGTGATTTGTAAATAGTTACGGCTTGAATCACAACTAGTTCTGACTCTAATCAACAGTCCTGTAAGTCCATATTTTGAACAACTTGGGAAGCATTAAGTATCGTTTTATATTTTTCTGATTATTTTTTTCCTCGGTGAAATGAGATTAGTAGGGAAAGCGGGCAACAGTTTGCATTTACTACAGAATAGAAGGCTTAGGTGCAGGTGGCAATGAATAGCATAATTCCATGATGAAACTAATTTATATATTGATTCGATTTGTGTCAGGGGATTTTTTGGGATTATCTTCTACATATTGATTCGGTTTGTGCCCCCCTATTCGAAATTCTGGCTTCGCCACTGGTGTGAGTGTACATGTGAAGACCAACATATAAGATGAATGTGGGCGATTCTTATTAGAATTGTTTACTTATCAAAAAAAAAGGAGGACTAATATTGATTCTCCACTTACCTCTCACCGGTAAATCTACCCTCGAACATATTGATTAGAGAATAAGCATCTTAATAAATTAAATTCTCATTGTCAACCTCAATCCACATCCACTTTATATGTTCGCCCACACACGTTCACTTACCATTAGGCCTATCTTGTGCATATAGCTCTAAGGACATTATATATTGGTCCGTGCAAGTGTTTGTATATATTTTTGGAAATATTGGCTCATACGAACTTGGGAAAGAGTTATAAACCAGAGAAAATGTGGTGATACGATCAATCATCTTAGGCTTAAGGTTTTAATGAGAGTAATCACATTTTTCTTATAAGTTGTCCCAAACGCGCACCTGTGGCACGTGATCCAAGTCCAGATGGAGTGTCTATTTCCTAACATGAAATCAGAGCATGGTGTTCTATGGCCCGAGAAAAAAATGCAGGGAAAAAATCCCGAAGAAACAAAAGCTCCACAATGGAGTTTAGTCCAATTGAACATTATCCGTGTGTTAGCTCAAGTCTAAACAGGGTTCCACATGAATTTGGAAAATAGTTATAAATCAATTTATAAGAAAATGTGGTGATAAAGTCAATCACCTTTATCTCAAATTATTAATGAGAATAGTCCTATTCTTTTTATAATTTGGCCTACTTGCGCGCCATGTAACCCGAATCTAAAGAGAAGTCTATTTTCTACCACATATACTAACGCCACAAAATATATATACACTTGTCATTTTTTAGCCATATGTAAGAAATTCCAAGAGTCCAATTTCATATTTGGGTACAACTAGGTATGTTTATCCAATTTGGTACACAAATTTTTTTTGGACATTTTGGAAATTAAAAATATAATATATCTACATTACGCCATGTAACTTAACTTATCGAACAAAACCTCCTCATCACATCAGATTGAAGATTGAAGAGGCGGAAATTGAAGAAATCACATGAAATTAGCCTCCTCTCTACACAAGAACGCAACCAATTGTACAAAAATTGAGAGGAAATAACAACGAGCAGTAGGCATGGATCATTGAACAACGAGTTGTTTTTTGACCTTTTTTGTTTTCTTCACCTCCAACTCGCATCGATCGTGACGATTTGATACTGATATTCGAAAAGTGTTCGTCTTTCCCGACAAAAGCAAAGGAAAAATAAAAATAAAAAAAGGCAGATGGAGCTGTCCGCAGTTAATGCACATAGTCTGTGTGTGTTGGAATGAAAGGGTCAGTTTCAGTTTCCACTGGAGAGAACTCTAGTGACAGCTCACGGCTGTCGGATAAAATCTCATCAAGGTTTCGGCTGGGTTTCATGAGAATCGAAACCGGGAGTAAAGATTTAGTTGTGGTTCCGGTGGTGGTAAGTTCTTTGGCTCGCTCAACCTGCACAGCCCAATCGGTTCTGCACAGCGCCACCAGCATTAGGGCGGCGCAGGAGGCCTGCGCCGCCAGCAACCCCAGCCACAATCCGGGGAATCCCATCTTCAGCACGAAACCCATGAGCAGGGCGACCGGCATTCCGACAAGGTAGAAAGATCCCAGATTGATATTTGCTCCGATGGTCGGGCGGGCGCTTCCCCTCAGCGCGCCGCAGCCGGTGGTCTGCGGGCAGTTCCCGAGCTCGCATAGACCGGCGATAGGTAGCGCCGCCGTGGTCAGTTCGAGTATTTCAATGTCTGAGGTGAAGAGTCTTCCCCACCGGTGCCTGATTAGGGTTGTGAATACCATGGCGGACACGCCCAGCGCCGACGCGAACGCCATCGACACGATCATAGAAATGCGGGCCTTCTCCGGTCGCCGGGCGCCGAGCTCGTTGCTGATTCTCGTGGAGACTCCTAAACTGAGCGAAGAAGGGAAAACGTAGATTAATGATGTTGTCTGTATGAGAATCCCCATTGAAGCAATTGTAGCCTTGGCGTTCGATAAAAGTCCGCAGAGCATTATCATGAGTTCGTACCACCACCATTCCAGGCAGACGGAGACGCACGTAGGAACGGCCAACGACAGCAGCGACGACCACCCGCGTAAGCAATCGTAGCTCGGCGCCACCCACGATTCCTTATACACGCCGGAGAAGTACACATAGGAGCAGAGCAGGAGTACGAGGTTCAGATTCGTTATGGCCATTGATAATGCCACTCCGGCCATGCCCATGTTCAGGTACTTGACAAGCAGAAAATTCAACGGCACGTGCAGAAGAATTGAGATGGATGACATATAAGTCAATGGCAATGTGATTCCTTGAGTTCTTAAATAGATCCTCAGAGGATGAAGGAAGGAGAGAATGAAAAGGTCCGGTATAGCAAACACGATGAAAGTATGTGCCATTGTTGAGATTTCTTCATCTTGATTGCACCATAACAGGATCCTCTTCATGTTGAGCCACATGAATGAAATGGGGATGGATGTTGTTAAAAGAAGCAGGATGGTTCGTTGCAGGGTGAGGCCTAGGAGCTTCATCTGTTTCGCGCCGTAGGCCTGACCGCAGATGGGCTCCATCCCCATAGCCAAGCCGGAGATGACGGAGTAACCGGTTATATTGGCTACTCCGATGGATAGTGCGCCTCCGGCGAGTTCAAGCTCCCCAAGATATCCAAGAAACAGCATTGAAATCATGGCTCTCGAATATAAGATGAGACCCGTGATGGCCGTAGGACCTGATATCTTGCCAATCTCCTTGAGTTCTTCAACAGCCTGAAAATCAAGAAACACCACCACCACCACTCAATATGCATGATGCTTATGATCGTGTCATGTCGGAGGTATATCATCCATCCACTAGTGTTTAGCTTTGTTACTTACCTCTGGAAAACTTGGCCATCTGTGTAGTTGTTGATCATCCCCATCATGAACATCCGATATGTTGTCTGTGTTAAAGAATTGATTTTTGTCATTGTTAATGGGAAGAAAGGTAGCAGGAGAAGCTGTTTTTTGGCTGCACATAGCTGGGAATTTTCTTGTTGTAAAGTTATAAAGAAGCTGTTGTTGTTTTTTTGCTAAATCTTGGGAGGTTTACACAAACACAACCATTGATGGGGAGTAAGGGGGCGAACATTGATAGCCTATTTATACAAACAAGGATAGGGTACCCAAATCTACACGTGGCAAGGAGGTATGAAAAGCGGCAACCAGTTGAATTTATTCTTTGTTACTATAAATTAAGATCCATTGTTCAAAGTGCTCCATGTTTTTGTTTTTATTTTTGTTTGATACTTATGATTAGAGTTTTACGTAATTATGTACGTGTGTGTCTGAAGTTTTTTTGTCACGACACGGTGTGATAGTACAGGACGGCAGTTATCGAATTGAAAATGTTGAGATCTGTGAAGAAGATGATTGGTGGGATTGGCATTTGTTTTTCACCTCCCCAGAATGGGTGGCAAAATTTGGGGTCAAAAGAATATTGGTGTAGGTGGGGTTGAGGTCTATATTAATCTCTTGCCGTGGCTTAAACCACCCAACACAATTTACACAACACAAAGTGGGAAGAAAAAGTAAACACAAACAACATATATATATATAAAGATTATCCTGGGTATTAAGCTCTGTTCCATAATACAGTCGCTTGGGTCAACTAAGCGTCGTCTAAACATTGAACGGTTATTCTCCGTTTTGTCCAAATACGTGCTTAGGCCACTAATATGAGTGCTTAGATCGGTGCCTAAGCTGTGGAGGCAGTGGGTGACCCATGACCACGCAGAATTCGTACAACACTTTCTCAAACACTGATATTATTAAGAATTAAAGATGATTAATCCAAATTTGAGTTTTCTTTAGTTGACAGTTTCTACACTGGTATAGTAATTATGAAAATATAATGTTAGTGGTAATTAGGGATGACAATGGGACGGGACGGGGCAGAGATGCCCCAAACCCACCCCACCCCGGTGTCGAGGCGACCCGGACCCATACCATCCCGTAAAGATTAGGTCTACGTGTCGGGTCGGGTTAAACCCGTCACATACCTGGGAAAAATTACTTTTGAAGAAATATTACAAAAAACTATATAAAAAATAATGTTTAGAGCATAAAAATTACAAATAAAAAAATTATTATATATTTATGTTGGAGTTAAAGAGGGGTTGGTCATAGGAGTGACAATTGCACTCACAGGTCACAGGTTAAAATTTCTTGAAAAATATTTGTGTAGGAGCGGGGTGGGTCACTCGTCCCCAGGTTGACCCGCCGGGGCGGACAAAATTACCTACCTTGGTGATGTATTTGGGAGCATCATCTTTGTCCAATCCTTCTCTATCATTCTAGTATGGTCTAAACAATTTTGAAACTAGTGAATTGTTTCTATTGATACAAATCCCTTGTCGTGAGAGACAAAAGCTTCCTACTTTAGCAGAGTTAAGAAGACTTAGGTTGTGTTTGCGAGAGCTTATACTTTTTCAGAAGGATTTTTGCAAAAGAACTTTTGAATGAGCAAAGATAATTATGTCACATTTGAACTTCAAATTAATTTTAAAATTGCCAACGAGAAAAGTCCTTCAAAAGCTACTCTCACCTAACTTATGACTTTTAGGCTTTTTCTGACTTTTTTGTAGATAAGCCAAACCTAAGTAATCAAACACTCCAAAAATAGCTTATGCTGTGGAAAATGCAAAGGGAGCTGTGGAAAAACTCTCACAAACACTGCCTTAATTGATGGTAGTTTTGAAATCAAAATAAAGAGCAATTTTCTCTCAGGTTAAATAGTCTTTAATTCGAGTTAAAATTTATTTGTGGCGAAATCATTGAAACTTTTTCCTGCCAGAGTATGTGGCTAGTATGTACAGTGCTCGAGAAAGTCCTAGGCGGCCAAAGCCCGCATAGATGGACTAGGCGCCCATATAAGTAGCCTAAACGGACACTTAGACGATATTCGGACAAGGTGGAAGGGGATTGTCCAGTCCCAGCGAATAGACGACCGCCTTCTCGAATATTGAGTATGCATACATTTTTCATTAGTGTTTCAATAGTGGATGATTAAATTTGCTTATACGCCGGAGTGGCTCATAACAAATAGACAAGTGTTGTCCCTAACACTGTCAAAAGATCTCTAAAATATCAGCAGTTTTTATTTTATACTACTGATTGCATACCATTTTGGATTCATGTCCGATATTAGCCCATGTAAAAGGTTCTTAAACGAGGACCCTCACGCATACTAAGAACAAAGGTGTGAAGTTTTGTACATGGAATATGTTGGGATGTCCGAAGGCAGCCTTGCCATGTTATCACGATGTCCCATGTGATGCGCTGCAACTTCTGCTGTCTGCAATGGGTTTTAACAGCCCAGACAAACTCTATGGCAACTTGCCAAATTTTATAGGCACAAAACGTCCTTCAAGAAATCAGCATTACAAACCATACGATTTTTCGACTGTGCTGGAAAATCAAAATAAGACACACAACAACTTACAAAATCCAGTTGCTGTTTTTTCTTTTTTTTTTTTCTTTTTTTCCTGATGCCTTTCAGCTATTAGATCGTGGAGACATCGGTGGAACAAGTTGCTAATAATGGTGCCCCATAACTTGGTGATTGTAAGGATCAATGATCTTCCGTTGATGAAATCATGAGTTCAAGAACTGGGGGAAAAGATCATGGTGAACAGTGAGTGGATCATGAGAACAATATAACTCTGTTCTGCTTGAAGAGGACATAGTATGCAGTGCTCATGTGGCACACCGGAATTGGACATATCAGCAGCCCGTGCAAAAATGTTAACCACCCACCCCGCCATACCAATCCCGGTGTGCCACATGATGCTCACTGCACCTCCCCGCTCCCGTTCTGCTGTGTTGTTTGATGTTTGCCTCTCTATATTGATGTTGAGCCAAAGCATTCACCCCACATTTCTGGTGCATTGAAAGCCATATTTTTCGGGATAATCTTGACTTGAGAAGAACATGGAAAATGCTCCTGCTACACCCAAATGCATTGAAAGCCAACTCTTCGTCCTCATTAGCAATAGTTTGGACTTTGGAGCTGTCCATTGCAAAAAAAAAAAAAAAAAAATCCAGTTTCCGGTGGCCCCCCTTTCTCGCCCACATCAACAGAGAGTCATGGACCAATCTGAATCCAGAGAAATCCATCTCAGATTGGCCTACCTACATCTACATCACGGCAAAATAGAAAAAATGGCTGGTAATAAAAAAAAAAATGAAACGTTATCTTGTAAGAAACAGAAGGGGGGGTTGCATGCATAATATGGAAAAAGGGACCACAAAGAGGGTTAAATATGTGAGTTGACAGAAGATGGCTTGGCTGGGAAAAAAACCGGCAGACGGGAAAAAGGAAACAAACTGCTGGAAGAGAGATGGATCATGGATGGTGTAACTCATACTCACCTACGTGCTGTATTTGCGACCATTTAATTTTGTATCCTTTTTCTCACTGCAGAAGATTGGGAGGG
>JAOYMZ010040887.1:0-31451 GCA_025802335.1 Pinguicula primuliflora | reverse complement strand
ATCCCCTGAGTCCAACCAAATTAGTGAATGGTACGTCTACTATGCACGAACTCGACCATACTAAGAAAAACGATGGCCCCGTCGTACGTCCATAGCATACGCTCATTAAATGTAATACGACTCATCTTCTCTTCTGTATATGGGGTGAAATTAAACTGCAAAAATCAATACAAAAATCAAAATTAAACGTATAATTTATAATAAATTGAAGACTGATAGATAATAAAAATAAGAGTATACCTAAGAGGCCCCAACGACATCAAAGGACAACCGCAGCAATCGAACTCGGTGCGACCTGCACTTCCACTTCTCATCCATCTCAAAAATCGATTCCCGATTATATCAGGAATATTTTCACATCTACGATCTATGTGAGACGGAATGATCCTAATAGGGATCGACATAATAGTCCAGAAGCGTGAATATCCCCATATTTGCAACAATTTTATTGCGTCGCCCACATTCTTGTAGTTATCCAGATGAGTCCTGCACAGGTTGTTGTACAGACAACACAACAACGCACCACCCCACCTGTACATGGGTATCGTCGAAAAATCCGCTATGTACAACAACAAGTCAAAAGGTATCCTATATTCGCTACGATCCGGAAACATAAACCCACCCAAAATCAGGGCTAAGATACCCCGAGCATAATACTGTATAGCTAACTCATTACTATTTTCATCTATCTGTATTAATTGAAAATGTTTCCCTATCGTGGAAGACTTCATCATACCTTCGGAAATATCGATCGAACCAACCTCAATTTCGTAGAACTGCACCATATGCTGCTGGATACGAGATAAAGACCATGACAGACATGTATCTTGCAGCCCAAAAACTGGCAGCCCATTAAGTGGGAGTTCCTATATCATAGAAATATCCTGTAACGTGATTGTACACTCCCAAAATGGCATCTAAAATGTGTGAGTGCGAGAACGTCATCGATCAATCACAGCCGTCACAAAATGCCAATATATCTGCATAGGACAACTCTGATATGTTGAGAGGGACAGCAAACACATCAAGCATGGGTGATGCCTCCAAAAAGTCACATCACACATGCCTCCCTCCAAAAGTCACAAAGGCATGTGTGATGATATGAAAGCATGCCTCCAAAATGCATGCTTACATTTAAGGAATGCAGCATGCGTACAATTAGTGATTTGTGTGTTTGTACTTCCTATATATATATGAAGCAAGAAGAGAAAATAGAATACAAGAAGAGAAAGGAAGAAGAGAAATGATCATCTCTTCCGTGGAGTAGGGTTTATTTCCCGAACCACGTAAATCCGTGTTTTTCTGTACTGATCTTCCACAAACAAACAAATCACTCCTACAATCAAACACAATCAACAATAATAACTCATGGTGAGCAATACGACCTATGACCTTCATCGATTTCTCTGGATTTCTGGTTGAAAGAGTGAATGCTGACAGTGTTGTTTCCCTTGCACTGGAGTTCTTGTTCCGATTCAAGGGATACACGAGATGATGATGCTGGTTTGGTTGTCTCCGTGTGATGGTTGAACCCCATATCTGTCGCCCTGCTACTGTTGGCGTTGTGTGTTACACTACCAGTGTATGGATTTGTCGAATTGTTCTTGGGGTGGTCAATTTGTTTGGAATGCTCTTTGCTCTCTCTGATGTGTGAAGCCCAAGAACGAGGACGAACTCGTATCTGTTTCGTTCCAAACTTGCGCATGGACCAACGAGGGTTTGCCTGGTTGGGTTTCTGCCCCCATGCAGATTGGCTGGGCGCTGTTTGTGCAAAACCACATATTGATTTTAAATAGGGAGAAGATTGCCTGATGCGCGCCCTTTCGGTGCTTGGGTGAACACTGTTGACGCCGTCTAGGGAAGAGGTGAGTAGTGTTGCTGTAATGTGGAACAAAATTCTGGCCAGGAGAGGTTATGGTATGAGCGCTGCAGGCACTGCCACCACGCCTAAGATTGGCCGTCGAGATGGTAGGTGACAATGGCTAACCAATCAGCTGCCGGAATTTTCTGCTGAATGAAGAAGGACATACACTGGTCGATCCAAATGTTAGTCGAGCTATCTAGTGAGAAAGTTGGGAATATCCAGCGGTCCTTGACGCTGGTGCTTTCGGCCAGAATATGGATTCCTATATGCAGAGGATTGTGCTGTGAGCATGGCTGTGATTTTGCTCCTGAGGGGTTGCTGATCCCGTTGTCTGGTGGCGGAGCTACGGTCTCCGGAATAAACTTGGAGACAATCTGATATTGCAACTCGTGGCTTGGTGCAAAATGTTTCTCTGTCTGCTTTTTATGACCATCAAGATCAATTGCCTTAATTCTTCGAAACATTGCTCTAGTCGAATGACCCTTTGGTTCCCCTCATCCACTGCTGCCAGCACTCCTTCTAGTGTTACGTTCAACAATTTTTTTTGCCATTTGGGAGGTTGGATTACTATAGCTCCGATACCAATTGTTAGGACTCGAGGGATCTCTCTAGTGATCTGACCTCCTCAAGGTTAATCTCAAGGGGGAAATTGCACCATTGTACTCAATAATGGAGAGCACAACACCCACTCACACTATTGATCTCAACTATGAGAGCAATATTAAATACTTCTTATTTCATAAGGTTCATGATAGTTTGATACAACTAAAATGCTTATATAGACTAAGATACATTAATACTTAAAGCAATAAATAAGAGTCCTTCAATCTTCTTCCTCCTTGACATCCTTCAAGATTCTTCATTCCTTGTATCTTCTTCAAGTACATTGCATCTGATCCATCTCATCTACTTGGCCTTTGGATTCCTTATTTAGGCGCATGGTCAGCAGTCTAACACAATCCTAAGTAAATACATGGCAAAGTTCCCCGCGTGCAATTCATGTTCTGGCAAAAGTGTCTAGCTGATCAGAACCTATGTTAACTCCAAAGAGCCGGCACTTGCTGAAATTGGTCTAGAGCCCTGACATCAATTCAAATATTCTGAGTATCCCTTTCATTGTTTTCAGATTCTCTAGACTTTCCTATGCAACAATAGCGTGTCATCCGCATATTGAAGATGTGTGATCTGTAGGTCGCTCACTGCTGCTCCTTTAAGCAGAATCATGTCACTGGCTTTGGACAAAAGCAATCTCAAACCCTCAACCACAACTAAGAAGAGTAGAGGTGACAACGAGTCGCCTTGTCTGAGGCCTCGATGAAACTTGAAGTCAGTGGTCTTGCTATCATTCACTTTTATCGCACCATGAAATGATCCATAACATGCTTTCATCCATTTTGCCCACTTTACAGAGAATCCCAGTTTTCCTAGCATGAAGTTCAGAAAGACCAACTAACACAATCAAATACTTTGCTAAAGTCAATTTTGAAAACCAATAGAGGCTTCTTGGAGGGTTTGTAAGTATATATGATTTCATTAGCTACTAAAACTACATCCAAAATTTGGCTGCCTCTCAAAAAACCTTTCTCACTGCAATCACCTTGCTTATCTGCTCACTGAGCCTCTTTGCTAGCAACTTTGCTAGTGTTTTGTAACCCACTCCTTCCAATGAGATCGGCCTGTAATGGTCTAATGCCACCGAAATTGGAACCTTCAGAGTCAATGTGATAATCGTTGCTGCCAACCCTATGTTGATATGGCCGTCTGAGTGAAATTGTTGGATGAACTGAATTATATATTTACTCACAGCATCCCAGTTTGTTCGAATGAAACCAGAGTTAAAACCATCCATACCATGACTCTTGTTTAGTGCACAGCCCCATACAGCTGCTTTTATTTCATCTTCACTGAAAGGCAATAGCACCAACCTATTTTCCTCTTCTGAAAGACAATATCTAGGCTCAATATTCATTGTAGGTCTTTTTTTATATATATTTCCTGAAAATGTCTAACTAGTTCCTCATTAACCTTAGTCACTTCCTCACACCATTGTCCTGCCACTAGCAATCCTTTGATGCAATTCTGTCTGCGGGAACTTTGTATATTATGATGAAAATATCATGTGTTATATTCACCTTCTTTCACCCATTTCATTCTAGACTTCTAATGAGAGAGTTGTTCCTTTTCATGCTATGCACCAATGCAAATTAGGATCTTGGAGGAAAAGATCTTGCAACTTGTTCCATAGAGTCTTTTTCTCTACCAGGTTAGTAGGTGCATAGATGTTCACAATCCGTACTTGCATTTTCGCCTGCCCCCATTCTCCCTTCACACATAGGTATCCAATATCTGTCATGGTAGAAGTGACTTTCAAAACTTCTTTGTCCCATATGCTAAGTAGACCTCCAGATCTTCCAACCGATCCTACACTTTCCCAACTAAAGTTCATTCCTGGTCAAGTTATTTTACATCTGCTTATGTTCAGAATTTCTGCCTTAGTCTCCTGCACACACAGGAACTCTACGTGATGTTTTGTATTAAAGATCTCAACTCTGCTCTTTCGATAGACTTGCCTAAACCACACATATTGTAGGTCATTATTCGCATCTTGGTCTTAGACTAGGTGACCTTGCTCTTGGTATGATCGAGGTTATCTACTCTGATACAGAATCCACCAAGGCATTACCAGGAAGACACTGAGCCAATTCACTTTGCCCTTGTTGGATTATTGTAAAGGATTTTGCCTTAGGGGAGAGAACTTTTGAGTCAAGATTAGGTTTGTAGGTAGCACATTGACACTCTCTCGTATTTCCTTCGAACCCAATTGCTACTCTAATGTGCTCTGTCACTCATTTCCTTACTTGGTCCAGTGGCGAGTGTAGGAGGGTTTACGGTGGTCGGACTTCCCTCCGCACTATCACTCCCAGTTTCTGCTCCAATGGGATACATAACCAGATCTTGCATCCTTCGCTTCTCTAGCATTTCTTGAATTTTAAGTAAGGATTTAAGGCGGAGCGAGGATAGTTTCTTGATTAAAATTGAAATATGTTCTGGTACTCCAGAAGTTAGAGATGCACTTCCTTGCAGTTTTCCAGTAACGTTGTTCAATCCTAGATCCTCCTGCAAGCTCCTTTCAATTATTACGGTGTCAAGATTCTTATCGTCAGGTATGCTTCCCGGGTTTATAGCATTCTCTTGGGGGAGTTACAGGCCGATCTAAGGGACTAGTTTCTTCAGAAGCAGTAGAAGGATGCTCCATACACCACTGTAGTTTGACCTTTTGCAGGCTGTTTGCTTTCTGCTAGCGGCTTGGGCCACTCTTTATCTTAATTCCCACTTCCTCCTCGTGTATGTGCGGATTTCAAAGTATCTACACGCCTGTCCAGGCTTAACTCCTCTATTCTGATGACATAAGTTTCAAACTGGGTTTCTACCAGCACCTGCTTTCGTACTAGCTGGTGCAATGTAATATGAACTAATAAGTAATAACACATGAATCAAAGAGGGATGCACGTTCAATCCCTACTGGCACAATTCTTTGGAGCTACGATCGCGGGCCAAAGACCCGAGACTTACCCGATTCATGTGGAGGGATCGCTTTGCACGGATCACATGAATTAGTCGGACCAAAAATGGTTCCGGATACCATGGTTATCCAAAAAAAAGATTGCCCAGTGCCCACTGATGAAACGTTGAATCCCATTCTGTCCCTTAAACCAGCCATCAAATCAAGATACCAAAGAAATAGAGACGGGAAGGGGGAACAAGCACATTTTCACTGTAAGGTCAAACTCTATGTTTCATGTGTTTTTCTTCTCTTTTTTCTACAAGCTAGTAAGCCCCAAGAGTGCCCGTGAATACCGAACCTGATTCAACTAACATCCAAGCCCAGACATGCAACATAGAAAAAAATACAGCCATTCTACTGATCGACAGCAGCTGACTCTGTTACTGGAGGTATACAATCTACCTTGTATTTCACAACCTGTAACGAACAATCAAGAAAACAAAGCTTTAGTCAGGAGCAAACAAAGACCGGTGGGTGAGGTCGGTCATGCTCAGAAGGGTTTAGCAAAATGACGCGCATTGGACTATCTACAAAGGTAAGTACATAGGAATCCAGCTGATAAAAGTGTGTTAATTATTATTATTATTATTAATCAGTATTTGAGAAAGTATTAGGCAGTCTCTGAGCGGTCAGGGCCTGCATAGCTGCCCACTTAGGCACCCCAAAGCAGGTGCTTATGCGGCATTCGGATTGGGCAGAGAGCAACTGCCCAGCGCCTAGGCAGTCAAAGCGACTAGCTACTCGAGCAGAGATAATAATAATAACAACCATAAACAGTGGATGACCTTGAAAAGTGTATATTTATGCATGCCAGCCAATCTACCTACCTTTCCCAAAAAATTTGAGTATGAATTATCCCAGATGAGCTTGTAGCTTCCAGACAGACAAGTGCAAAAGTTGCCCTGAAAATAAAACCAAAAATCTCTAAATGATGTAAAAACATGAGAGAGACAAAAGGAGAAAGCAAAACTTACTTGGTCAGCTTGGTAACGACGATAAGGCAAGATCAGCTAGAGTTCAGCAACATCCACACGAAATGAAAATGATGTAAACAAGAAGTCAAAATCCATCATTTTTAGAATTGAAGAAAGGTTAAGGTTGTGGGAGACAACGATCCAATTGACGGAAGAAGACTATAAATGGAGATGCACACAGAAGTTCAAGAACTTACAGTTTTTTGTCCGGAGGGATCTATACACTCTATGCTAAATCCGATATCCTGCTAGAACATATGCAAACAAAAAGAAAGATATCACGGACAATGCATATACCCTCAGTTCTACTCAAACTACATTGATATAGATAATACATGACGGCCCTGCCACTTATTATGCAGAGATAAAGAGTGCATGCACCTAAACTTTCACAAACACATCAACCATTTCTCGGACAGGATAACTAATCCAGCAAATGAGGTCTCTAGGCGAGATATGCATGAAACGGATAGTAAGCTAAATTCATTGAATTGAGTAGCATTCCACTTATAAAACCTCATTTAGAATACCGATGAAGTACTAATCAAGAATGGCGCATCATACGCTACAAGAGAGCAGCACGTTGGGACAGGAAAATAGCCACCATGAAGCTTCTTTTTTTTCGGTACATAGTTATCATGAAGCTTGCTACGCACTTATGCTAGTTTTCATGTCGAAAGTTACTGTAATTCATAATATCAACCCCATGCTACCTCTTATTAGCAAAATTCAGGCATCAAATGGCTAATAGCTAAACAAACACAGGAACGAATTGTACAAAATCAAAAGCATAATTCATCTTCCTCAGTGGCTCCATCTACAGTAATTAAATATAGCGGTTCCAGAAATTGGACTTCAAGTTACAAAATGCAGAAAACTCCAACTATTTCCACCCTATTTGTCAATGTAGTTTTACTTAAAAGTTGCACGTGATCATCAGTTTGAGGTAACAAAATAAAATCTTGTGGTCGTTACCTCATTCTTGTTGATAATCACATTCATTAGACTTTTGTTGCTTAGAATCAACAAACCAAGTAAAAATAACATAGAAGTTTGCTAGAAACATATCTAGTGCCCTTTTGAGTAGTGCTGGAATTATGAAGAAATTGATGAAATACCCGATTCATTTTGCCCTGTACTAGCGAGAAGTCCCAGGCAATATATGAATTTATTGAGTCGACAGTTAAAGCCACCTGAAACAATGATCAAACACTTTTACAAGAGAGAGACAGTCAAAGCATTATGCTTGACTATAAGAACCCCTTTCCGGTTACCAATAAACCCCTCAAGCTATGCATGCTTTAGAGCATAGGAGATAAATTGATCCCTTAGATAAAACAGTTGCATTGCCTCATTTAGTTTGACAATAAGTTCTACCACTGATTAGCGAAGAAAGTATGTGAGGAAGTAAATGGCTAGCCACTATCCAATAGATGTTTTTGAAGTTAATTTGCTCTTAAGTTCTCATAAACAGTCGGATCTTTTAGTTTCTATAAATCTCCCTCAAGCTGAGCCAAAGAGACGACGCAAATCATAAACTTGTTTTTCCATTTGAAGCATTGAGTTTAAGACAAAAAAGGGTAAGGGTTCCAAATTCCTTTGGATCATTCATGATCAAAACAGGTTACTGTGATTAAATCTGATAAATATTGGTGGAAGCAGGATAGAGGAAAATAACAATGACAAAATGAGTAAGCAAGTAAAAACCCACTGCAAGTTGCCATTTTCCGTTGGCTACACTTGATGGAAGCCACATTTATTCATGGATAAAAATTGTTGAACAGTGAGATAAATCTTTAACATAGGTTCTCATATGAAGTTAACTAGCAGAATGTTGATCAACTTATTCTGAAAGCCGGAACTCCAACGTAAGAACTACTGACATCTTGCTTAAGCTGAATCCATCTTTGCAGGAATAATACGATCTATTTAATATTTCAAGATTCATAAAAATTATTTTATTTCTACAATGAGGCATTTTCCTAGATACAGATTGTGAAATGTTAATAACTAACCTCATGGCTCTCGCCAGCTGGAATATTTATCTCCTTGTAATCATCATTTTTCCTGAATATATCGTAATTTAAGGATCACCACAAAACTTAGATCCCGTGCATACACATAGTCAACAACCTGCATAGGCCAAAACTTAAAAAAAATGATAAGAGTAGTTCTGTCCAGACCTGGCCACTAGTGTACCAGCTTCCTCCGCGTTTATGAAAAAAGGGGAATTTGAGAAAACTTCCCTGTAAAAGAGAGAACAATATCCAAAAATGAAGGTAAATAATTAATCCAGAAGATAACAAGATAACTCTTCGGTAGTGTGGCATCTCCCACGAGTACTTTAAATACAGATATCATTTTAATGGTACCCGTAAACTGGTATTTGGTAATTGTAATGCAATTTTAAGTAACGGTGTAATCTATACCAAAGGTGAGAACGATTACCCGATGAATTTGATAAATCTTTCAAACTCTGAAGTGTAGATATTAGCTGCAGCTTCCAAAACTGTTAACTCATCTTTCTGCCTGAGATTTTAGGAGTGCACATAGAAAATTGTACAAGCAAAGAGTAGGTCAAACACAAGTCCGAATGATTTGTATATCAAGTGAAATTCAAAGAAACTTCAGAACCCATACAATTTTCTAGTTTCAAGTCGGCCCCACAACAGAGAGAGGTATAGACGGATATTGTGTACCATCTTTGTAAGATTGTAGAGCGGAGGACCATATCGCTGTCTTTGCTCCTCCATGGGCCTGCAAATAAAACATGAATGCTAATATCCCATCTCTTATCTACAGAAAACAACAAATACAAATTTTGTACCCGTGATCATCATTTATTTGCCGAATAAAATCCATCAAAACCTGCACATTTTTTAATCATTGAAAAGTAAATAGAAAGGGCATAGGAAAAGTATTGGATGTAATCAAATGCATATATCATGAACCCTTGGCAGGCGCCATAGAAGTGAATAAAAGTACATAGGGTTCATATGGTAAGAATCAAGTAAAATTACCGAGAAAAAGAAGAATCAGGGCATAATAGAAATTTAGATCTTATAAAGTAAGTAAAAAGCCTAAGAGGAATAAATACCTCTGGCACTCCAACCAAGTATTTCATCAGAGTCTTATAGACACCTGTTGCAGAACCAAGATCTGCTAATTGTCTCCTTCTGAAAAAATAGTGATGCCTTAATGGAGCAGTCTTCTCTCAATTTGACGTACCAGAAAAATAAAGTTAAATCGTACCTTTCCATCTGCTGTTTCCAAAGCAGAGCATATTTATCACGTATGCTTCCACCAGAGCTAGTTAAAGCATCAATTGTTGCCTGTTTGTTCCTCTCTGATCGCTCTCTCTGTTGCTTAATTAGAGTACCACGGAAATCTTGAGGCATATAAGTCATAACTGAGATAGATGAACAACAGAAAAGCTTAATGAGCATTTCATCTGATTGTAGGGAGAGGATGAAAACTGAATATAAGAACGCAATTATTCCCGATGATGCCAAACATTTCATACTAGACACTAAGTTAAAAATATGTGAAGGCTAATGCTCCATCAGAACCTTCTGAGCCACGATGCACTTTACCAGGATTGTATGTTAAGCAAATAATATGATTCAAACAAATAAGGCATGACACTAAACTGAAGAATCATTATCTTATTCAGATTTAACTTCTAAACTAGATTGCTTCACAACCTGTACTGAAAACAAATTCGGAATTTTTGGTTTGGAAAGACTCCAGAATTTTCAGAGTAGATTTGAATCTCTCCTGTAGCCGCTCAAGAACTGATGCAATTTCATCATCTTCATCACTTGATTGTTTCTGAAGCTGAAAGACAGATGAAACCATGTCTAACATGAGTACGGGAAGTCCTTGGCCCTAATATTTTAACAAGAAAGCGATGCAACTGACGACAAGGTGAAATGAAATTTTTATCTGACCAATGTTGGCCAGTGAGAGAATTCCAACAAGAATAGGATTTCCTCAATCTGTTCTCGATTCTTCCACATGTTCTCATCAACTTTATGAGGAGGCTCGCGCTCAGCATCTTCTATCAATACACTTTCTCCTACGACATTGGAGAAAAAAAGTAAGCAACACAAACCCATTCAAGTAAATCTGTCCGATCAAACTTCACTACACACGAATAAGCACCTCGGAACCAAGAATTTGGCCAAAATCACGTTTCAAAGCAGAGAAACATCGATTTAACTCGAATTCAAGAGGAAGACAAATGCATATTCCAGATCCATCATCAAAAGTGACGAATTAATTCGACATCTTCAACAGATGTTGCATGCCGATGCCCAAATTGAAAGAAGCAGTTACATACCTAGCGTCGGCGGTGAGACCTCCGTTAGGTTCTTGGCCATGGCGTAAATCTGATCGGAGATATGCGAGAACTCATCAGCTAGAGGATCAAAAGGATACTTGTCGTAGTAAGAGGCAAGAAATGCCCTGGTTATGGGCACCAACCCTGCGGTCGATGCCATTTTTCGGTTCTGCTTACGGATGACTTCTTGAAAAGGCTACTGAAAACGTATTTAATACTCGGAATCCAACCCGCTAAAACTCAACCAAGGAGAAGAAGTTGAGGAAAGGGGATCATTCTTTTGTTCCCAGGTGCCTTACACCTTCCGGTTTTCTATTCATATAATTCATGGGTAGTTTTTTTTAATGGAAAATGAAATTCTACCTGCGCAATCAGTCCACGCGCCACAAAGATTGGTCATTTTCCGACCTTTCCTTTTCAAACGCCCACTAGAAAAAAAAAATGGAAAGTACATTGAAATTTGAAATATTACCCGAATATATAAGTAGTCTCGAGCAGTTATTAGTATTATTTTTTTTAAGAAAATCATGTATTATTATGAGTATTAATATAGAAGTTTTAAATATATACTATATAAGAATTTTGGAACTGATAAATTTTTATTTATTTTTATTTGTTTAATATTTTTAATTAATATTTTAAACTAGCTACCGAATACGATTTACTTTTTTGGAGTTATTAAGTTGATTTTTACCGTTATATATCATTTAAACTTTAAAATTTTGGTCCATATATTCATCTCTTAAACTAATAGGGAATCTATATTTTCTACTTAAATTTATATTTTCTTGTAAGAGCTTGTTTTTCTTTGTAAGTTAAAATTTTCATTTATGTATAATATGTGACAATATTTACATACAAATTCCCAGACAATATTTACATCACATTCTAACCCTCAAATCATTAGTATTTTTACATTCATTCCAGCTCAACTCTATTGTACGAAAAATTTAGGCCAAATGTGGTCTTAGTACCAGATGTTTGTAGCTCCATAAGCTACGGGTTCAAACTCACTAAACACGCATCCAGTCGCACGGAACACGCATTCGAGAAAACATTACCTCACAGGAATCTCGCTCGACCTTCCAACTTCACGAAAGAGGACTCGATTAAGAGGCATCAATGTGGTGTGATGCTTCACTTCTACGGCAATGACACTCTCCCCTTCGATTCTCCGGTAATGATATTCCATCCCCTCTTCTAGTCAACTAAATTGATGTTTTTTCAGCTTTGGCTTTGGTTATCTAAATTAAAATTTACCATGGGTTCACAAGAGTATTGATCATATGAGCAGCCCATGTGTAGGCAGATTTTGTTCCCATAGGCAGCTTCAATCATAACCATTGAATTGAAAGATCTAACGGTGGAAAATTAAAATAAAGTGCGCACGTCATTCGTCAATCCATATATATAGCAAATAAACAAATGTTGGCCGTCCACGATGCTCCAGTAAGGCTGTCCACAAGCATAAAGGAAGTTTCCTCCCTTTTTACCTACACCTATCACATCACCTCACTTTTCTCTCACTCCACCTCATCTTTTCTACACTCAAAATTTCTCTCTCCAATCTATCCTCCATATTCCACAACCATAAAAGGAAATTTCCACCCCTAAAATTTCATTATTATTATTTTATAATTTATTTTATCATAATTTTTTGTTAAATAATATTGATATATTTTATGCACTTTATTTATATTTAAAACATTTACATTTTTTTAAATTAATATGGAGGAAAGTTGGTGGAAGGATTTCCTTCCACCAAGTTTCCTCCAAGCCATTTCCATGGACAACACAAAGGTGTTGTCCATGGAAAGGAAATTTCCACCTGTTAAATGGTGACCTGCTACCTGGAAGGGAAGGAAATTTCCACAGGGTTGCAGATAGCCTTATAGGACTCGCACGACTATTAAGGTAATGTAAAAAGTAAGGAAATTCTATATAACTTTTAAGGACAGGCCCATTAGCTCACAACCATTTGGCCCACTATGGGCCAGGTTTCTGCAAAACTGAGAGCCCTAAAACATTGCTCGCCTGATTTATGTTCCGTGCGGCCGTGTTTTGTGGCCGGAGACGCAGGCCAAGCTCCAAATACCTGTGATCGGTAATCTCCACAGATCTTACTTTCTATTGGACGGGGATGATAAGAGTGTCGGCATAATCTTTTTACTTTCATATTTCACTTTAAGAGATTGAAGGGAAAAAAAATCAGTCATATGTTTAGATCCGTCATATTCTTGTTGATTTGTCGTTCATCTCGATGAGATACTCTTCCATGGATGTCTAGAAGTTCAGATTTTTTGCGGTTTTTACTTCTAGAATCATTTAGAGTAATTTTGGGAGAAATATTGTCTGCAATCCATGTTTGTATACACGAGCATTAGTATTTCTTTTACGTCTTCTTTTTGTGGAATGAAACTTTTGGTTAAAAAAGTTTCTGCCATTTTGAAGCGATGTCCACCGCTATGTATCCGGAGGGCCAGACGACATCATTGCAACGACTCCAGAATGTTGAGAAGGTAGCTAATTCAGAGTTTCTGTTCTATATGAATAAATGCAAGTTTTTTTTAAATGTGGAAACTTCAGCGCTGGATCTAGTTTTAGTTCCTTGCATTTCCTGTCCGCAGAGAATAGTGAGAATATTGGATCTAGCAGGTGGAGTAATGGAGGAAATGGCAAGCCCCAATGGGCCCAGAAAGGATCTCGTTAACAATCACTGCAGTGAATTCATGAAGCTAGTCAAGGTTTTCCTTTACTCTTTCATGATTTGCACGAGTTTGTGAACATTTGATTTGGCTAATGCAAGTATTCATGAGTGGAACAGGTTTTGGAAATTACATGATGAATTTGGGGAGCTGGGGGTATGCCAGGTTGATAGAGTGTTGTGATAATTGCTTTGATACTTATATTTTATTTGTTTTGGTAGGATATTCAGACGATGCTCAGAGAGGAAATCAAATGTGCATGTGAATATCGCCCATTCGAGAAGTGTGACTATGTTCCCAGGATATCAAGCGAGATTTGCTGCAAGAAATTGCAATACGTGATTGGGCAGTTGGATGACATGATCCTCACAGTTGAGGAGTCTGTTCAATCAAGTTGATGATATGCACCATTGTAAATACAACTGGATTAAAGGGGATCACTATCTTTTCGAAACCCAAGTGCTGCAGGCCTTTGTAGGGTTTGATTCTTTTCGTTTTCTTTACCCTGCAAATCTGTTGGGGAATGTCCTCATGGAAGCAAGACTTGCTTGTGAGTTATAAGTGGCATCACTGCCTACATTTGCTTTTAACCTTCTTGTTGTTGGATAACTTGTGGATATTTGTGAGACCCTGTGATTTCTGATAGAACAAATGATTCATTCAGCACACCCAACGTAATCAGAATGTGTTACGTGCTGCACTCATTGCTCATCCACTGCATGCCACTAGTATATGTGTGGTAGTTTTGAGTATATCATTCTTCTCTTCTCATTACCTACCTACTACTGAATATTTGGATTGTTATGTCTTGCCATCTTGTGGCGATGAAAACTATTTCAAATACCATGTCATACTACAGGCTTTCACAGTATCTAATCTGTCGCTTGATTTTCATCCTATTGGTTTCTAACTTGATGACCATGCGCAGTTGCGATATAAACTTTGATTTTTTTTCCATCTTCAAAGTTGTCCTTTTTGAGATGTCACTTGTCTCTACTCAGAATCTCCCACCATTAATGCCGTGCTGTTCTGCAGAGCTGCATGTATTTCAACAATTGGACATAATCGAACTACATACGTCAGATATGAAGTTCATGACTTCCAGGTATTGATTACATAAAAACTTATGCAGACCTGTTTTCAAACGAAGGGGAAGTTGTTGGTCCTGTGTAAATCCAGTCTCCAGGATCCAGGTATTGATGTGATTACCTACATACAGCATACTTCGAAACTCTCTCATATTTTTCTCTTCTTCCTTGTTATCAAATGTATTTTTAATCTTAAACCATTAGGTTTGACTTTGTGTTTCAGGAGTTCAGTACTTGCCATTAAACAAATAGAGAACCCATGTGCAGAAATAAAATATAAAGTCAAGAGAATACTACTTGGCATTAAACAAATCGAGAACCCATCTGCATAAATAAATATAAAGTCAGGATAATGCTTTTATAGGTTGTGTATCGAGTAGGACTTGACGGAAATGATTACTTGAAGAGCATTCATATGTTTGATCTGCTTTCATTTTCTCCATCCTCCAATCTGCAGCTCAGTGTTGTTTTTTCGAAATATGGCAGTTTCAGCTCACGCATCTCTGCTTTCTTTTCTTCATCTCCTTGACCACATCAATCACCCTTCTCTACATTGGCTTCGATTGGACCAACAACAAATCCAGAATTGCCATCAAATGGTGACATTCTTGCTGGATTTGATTCGTGATTATGATTCTCACCATTTGAAGAATGGAGTCATCGATCGCTTGTTGAGGGAAATGGCCGAAACTGTTGACGAACCAGAAGCTATGATCCACTTTCACATCGTGGATCTGCTTCGCAATGGATGGGGAGATAGTGAGAGATCTGCAGGCCTTCAATCATTGTCCAAATATGTAAATGTCGCAACTCAAAAGATTGAGTCAATCAAGAACCAGATCGTGGTGGCCAATGAGAATGGCATCGTCGCAACAGAGGCTGGCAGTTCAACAACACTTTCTCTGAACCAAAAGTTGGAGTGGATCAAGAACCAGATCATGGTGGCCAAAGATAAATGGCTCCCTCGTCAGGATACTAAACCTTGGACCTCTGTTCCGAGTTCGACTGAGACTGCTCTACCTTCTCAACCCGCCAGTTCAATGATACTTTCTCCACCCGGCAAGAATCGTATGGTGGGTTTTGATGCTCATCTGTCTCGGATACTGGATAAGCTCACGGGGGCTGAATCCGGACTCCAGATCATCACAATCACAGGGATGGGAGGATCAGGTAAGACCACTCTCGCCACTAATGTTTACGAGCATCCCAATATTGTTCGTCACTTTGACAAAAGGATTTGGATTACCGTTTCTCAAGAATATAATCTGCACCAAGTCCTTCAAAATCTTCTGGATAGTCTGGGAAATAGAGGACATGGTTCGGATCTGAGCGAACTTGGAGATAGGCTGCATAAAACATTGTTTGGCAGAAGGTATCTAATTGTCATGGATGATGTATGGAGTATTGAGGCTTGTGAAGATTTTAAGAAATTCTTTCCTAATTATGAGAACCGGAGTCGAGTTCTGGTGACTACTCGATCTTCCAATGTTGCCACTTACATAGGTTCACTGGAACCGTATCCAATTGGCTTTCTCGACGAGCATAATAGCAAGGAATTGTTTTGCGAAAAGGCCTTTAATGGCGGAAGTTGTCCTCCTGAATTAGTAGTTATTGGAAATTTTATCGTGAAAAGTTGCAGAGGGCTTCCTCTAGCAATTGCTGTTGTTGGTGGGTTGCTGGCGAAATCTAGCACGAAACCAGAATTCTGGGAATCGTTTGCTAGAAATATGAACTCATTTGCAAACTCAGCTGATGAAGAGCATTGCTTCAACATACTGTCTTTGAGTTACACAAACCTGCCTATTCATCTCAAACCGTGCTTTCTCCATCTATGTCGTTTCGTGGAAGATGCAGAGATTCGTGTCTCTATGATCATAAGAATGTGGATTGCTGAAGGGCTTGTTAAACCAACTCTACATAAAAGTTTGGAACAGATTGCAAAGGAGTACCTAGAGGATCTTTCCGACAGGAACATGATCATAATCCGGCAGTGGGGAAGTACTGGAAAAATCAAATCTTTCGTCCTCCATGATCTTTTAAGGGATTTTTGCCGGAAAAGGTCCGATGAAGAATGCTTCATACGCATTCCCAGAACACAAACCATCGCTCACAGGAGAGATGGTTGGTGTCTTTGTTTCCAGTGTGGCGTAGGACAATGTATTCGTGTGGCCATCAACCTCGAGATGATCGGTTCTTCCATACATTCTAAATCACTCGTACGCACATTTGTTTGCAAAAGGTGCGCGCGTCTGTTTCCATGCCTTCCCAGACTAAGAGTGATTGACACATTTGATCAATCCTCATTCGGTCAATCCTCATTACCAAAGGTGCGCACTTCTGTTTCCAAGCCTGCTCAATATCTGCTGCTGACAGAGACGAGCTATGTTCGAATTCTAGACTCCAGGAGTTTCAGCACTCCTTGCCTGATTCACATACTATGGAGGTTACAAACGTTGATTATCGGGAGCCGGGGGCGTAGACACTTTTGCATACCGTTGGAAGTACTTGAGTTGCCACAGCTTAGGCATCTGGATACAGGCAAGCTTTTTTCATTTCCTCATTTAGAAGGTGTTACAATGGAGAACAAGGCTCCCATCGTTGTCCTGGAAAACCTGCACACGGTCAAAGGTGGGGAGTTTAGATTGACAGATGAGATGCTGAAAAGAACCCCGAATGTGAAGAAACTCAAGATCTGGTACAAGGAAAAGGATAATTATGAACGGCCAAATTTTGACAACATCTGTCGTCTGGACAAACTTGAGGTGCTCGATTTAGAACTCCTCTGTTTTTCCAACCCCATCCTGCCTGATTCAATTAGAAAGTTGGTCTTAACGGAATGCCAGTTGTGTAGTGGAGATTTGGCGATCGTTGGGTTGTTGCCTAATCTTGAAGTGCTTCGCTTGTTGAACTTGAACGTTGAAGCTTATGAGTGGTGCCCAGATGATGATGATGGGTTTGTTCATCTCAGAGTTTTGGAGATTCGTGGTGATTGGTTGACGTTATGGGAAGTTGAGTCGCGCCAATTTCCTAGATTAGAGATTCTTAGAATTAGTTATAACCAGACCTTGAACGAAATTCCGTCGGGAATTGTTGAAATCGACACACTCCAAGCCATTCATGCCACAAAGGTTAGCGAGTCTCTTTTGGAGTCGATAAAGTTGATGGTGGGAGAACAACGAGATCTTGGTAATGAGAGTATTCGACTGTATGTGGATGATGAACAACACCGGTTTGAAGATCCATCGGATTGATTCATTTACATCAACTGTTAGAAAAAAGTTGAACTGCTGATGATCAACCTGAGCGGCAAAGGGGTGATGGTGTGCTTATTGCACCGCAAACTATGCAGTGCAATTGATACAGCGACCTTTTAATTTTTCACATCTTAAAAAAAAAAAATAGACAGTGCATTAAAACGCCGCCGTATGAATGCACTGGATAGTGGTACGGTGCAAAAGCACCATACCACCCCCCTAACCAAACGTGAGCAATAAAGCACCGTACCACCCCCCCTAACCAAACGTGAGCAATAAAGAAGTCAACTTGTTCTGCCCTCATAAGTTATGAGTTTGTTTTTGAGCATTTGCGGTTATTCGGTTGTGTTCCTAAACTTTAGGCGATTCTGTTGTATTGGCTATTTAACACTTCTGTTCAAGAAGGCGGTAGCGTAGGCCGCTTATATGTGCGCCTAGGCAGTCTGAGCACTGTACGGCTTCTGGCCAATCAGGGTCTTCAGCGATTTATCGAACATCATTGAACAACCACAGCTCAATCACGTTCAATAAACAAGTTCTTTTATCTGTAATCAACCTTAAACATTTTTCTTATTGTGCTACCAATGATTATTATCATTAATGTGCTTTTGTTATAACACTTTCCATCGGTATATATGATGGCCAGTGTCGTTCCCTGTGTTTCTCCATGTTTGTCTCCATGTTCAGAGTGGTAATAGGATAGGAGAACTAAATAGATGAGATTTAACAGAACTCCATGTTGGAGTGAGAGAGTTTGCGCGTCGGTGAGAAAGAAGTTAGTGTATTCAAAATTCATGACTTCAATGTAAAGTTTAACTTACTACTTAATGGAATTTGAAGATTATTACGGTAAAACAGTGAATTTAACTACTTTCTTTTCTATTGGTGGTTATCATAAGTTATAAAAAAAAACACGGTTACTTTTACAAAAGTATAATTCTATATGCTACCTCCATAGGATTCTCAATTCTCATTCTTTGGCTCAAACCAGCTGAACATTGTACTTGCAGGATTTGCCATAGCATCAGAGAGGGGATGCTATAAGTTTCATGGTTTATCTGGACAAGAATGAATAATGTGGAATGAATAAAAAATGATAAACCCATTTAAAAAATGATTCAAGATCAGAAAAAAAAAAAAGATCCGAAAATTGAGTGAAATCAGTAATCAGAAACCAAAATCTGATGAACACCACATCTAATTAACATCTATTCAAAGTTTCCGTTGTTACACAAACCTTGGATATAGAAAAAAAAATTGCAAACTAGAGCACAGTAGGAGTAGGTATTGAAAAGAAGGGAAAAACGGGATAAACCCATATTCAGTGTGCTCTGCAAGGGACACAATTTGTAGGTTATCTCAAGATTGAGTTTGGGCAAGAATTGATCTATGAAGAAATGCTAAAGAAATAGATAAATTTCGAATTCCGGTAATCAGAAAATGAGCTGTAGAACGGGATGCAATTAAATAACAAAAGCTTCAAGATCCGGTAAAGTAGATTCCAGCATCCATAATCTGAAACATATGGCACTGATTTCCTAATAACAGAAATTAATTCCCTAAGATAATTTACTAAGCCCTCTCGCCTCTGATCCTCCTAGCCAACTGGATATCTTTGGGCATAATTGTGACTCTTTTAGCGTGAATGGCGCAAAGATTGGTATCCTCGAACAGACCAACCAGATAAGCCTCAGCAGCCTCCTGCAGGGCCGAAACGGCGGAGCTCTGGAATCGGAGATCCGTTTTAAAATCCTGAGCAATTTCCCTCACGAGCCTCTGAAAAGGCAACTTGCGGATCAACAGCTCGGTACTCTTCTGGTACTTGCGGATCTCGCGGAGGGCAACGGTCCCGGGGCGAAAGCGGTGTGGTTTCTTGACACCTCCTGTTGCCGGAGCGGATTTCCTCGCCGCCTTCGTTGCGAGCTGCTTCCTCGGAGCCTTGCCTCCGGTTGATTTCCTAGCGGTCTGCTTGGTGCGAGCCATTGATTGGTAAAAGTGCAATACAAATTCGATAATTGTATGAAGATTCTTGAGAAGGTATGATGAAATGTGAGATTTGTGCGGAATTTATACAGATTTGGTACACTGCGTTAGGCGGGAGAGTACCAAAGTTTTGGGGAATGGACAATTCTGGGCCGTAGATAGACAACGAAATCAAGGGTCATTGCGAGAGTCTGCGTTAAAACGTTTCAACCAATGATGTTGCAGAGATTCGTTATTGCGGGGGACATCCAAACCTTTACTTGTTTGACATTTCAAAGGTTCAGATTATTTTCACCATTCCCATGAATATTGATAAATTTAATATTTGGGAGTTACTATACATTGACTACGAGTCTGTGACAAATTTTATAACGGAAAACCTCTACGTACTACAATCCGACCGAACATTAAATCGAAATTCAAGGAAATCACAACATTACCCCTGGTTCGAGTGTGTTGTTGTGCTTAGTGGGAGAGACAATTTGGTCATTTCCTTAAATTTCGGTTTAAAATTCGGTCGGATTGTAGTATGCGTAGCTTTGCTCATTTGATAATCATATTTGTAATGTTTTTTTTCCTTACCGAATTTATAACGCCGAATAAATATTTATGGTACTGAAAATTATTTTCAGCCATTAGATATGTTATCCGATAGCTGAAATCAGTTCACTTCAGTGCGGGTCATAACCCGCGATTCGGATCCGGTTCACTTAAGTGAACTGATCTCAACCGTCGAATATGTTTTCGGCACCATAAGCATTTATTCGGCACCATAAGTTCGGCATGTGAAAAAAATTCCATATTTGCATACTATATTTTGATACAAAAATTTGACACAATATAAATTTCGATCATATTCCGTAATCGACACTGAAATTGTCACAATTGATGAAAATTAATATATCAAAAATCAAAAGCTTTATGCTCCGATTGGTTTTTGGTGATTTTAGTGTCAATATTTTCGTTGCATTTTTTTTCTTATGATTAAGTAGTCCTTAATTAGGGTTCAGAAATTATCTGCGATATCGTTGTCGGAATCGAATCAGAAATGAGATTTTGATCCGTGATATATCTATTTTTCATCGACAGTGTCAATTTCGACAGCATTGTAAGCAAGGCTTGAGAAAACGTTGGGCGTTCCCTATACGCTAGACGGTCTATGAGGCCTCTTAGGTGATCTGGGCGGTCAGAGTAGCCGCCTAGGCAGCGTACGGCTGTCAGCAAATTTAATTTATTTTATTTACATATACTATATTTTAGGCATATTGTCCTTGGGCGTCCAGCCAGACTGCCCAGAATAAATTTGGAGCGACTTGACATTTTTGGTCTCCTAAACAGCACCTAAGCAGTCAAAATGGTCGAACTCTCGAATAGAGATGGTAAGAATAGTGTTTTTTTTCAGGTACCGACTCTATTGTGCCGAAAATTTTCTTATGCTGCCGAGTTCTCTTCTTGGCCGTCGGATGACGAACCGACGGCCAAGATCATTTCATTAAAGATCGTCATCCGTGGGTCAAAAAATTATCACAGATCTGAGCGACCCGGCCAACAACAGAGGGCATTATCACCCAGTTGCCGGAAGGCTGGCCATCGCCGGAAAATAATCCAGACGGCGGTGCACCACGGGTCAACCAAATCGACTTGTTGTCACTCAAAAATGGTTGTGACTCACGTCGGCGATGGAGGGAAAAACTTTTGACAATCCGGTGAAGGAGTTCTGGCTGAGGAGGATTTGGGTAGAGCCCCATGACGGTTTAATTTGTCGGAAGGAGGATTTGGGTAGTGGCCTGGAGATCGAATTGGATTTATGAGCAAGTTCATTGAGATTTTTGGGGAGTTTTGGGAGTGCCCAAATGAGATTGTTGTAGCTTTCAGAGCAAGTTTTGAGAGTTTTTCCAAGTGAGATTGTTGCCCGAGTGAGTTTTGGGAGTTTTCAGAGCAAGTTCGTTGTGGATTTCATGGCGGAACGGTGTCGGAGAGTGCAGGTAAGAAAACTAATTCTATAATAAAAATTGAATAAAAAAATTAATGATCTCGCGGGTCACAACCCACAACCCGAATTTTTAAAGAAATGATCTTGGCGGTCGGATGAGGATCCAACGGCCAACAAAAAAATTCGGCAATATAAGAAAAATTTCTACACAATAGAGTCTGCATCTGAAAAATTTCTGCACAATAGAGTCCGAATGAGCACTATGTCAAATTTTAGTATTATACAAGTACAAATTAAATTTGTCAAAAAAAAACACCCATATTCTTCTATGATCATTATTATTTATTTCAATTTCAAACCCAATTTTTCTTCAGTTCAAACTCATGGAACCTGAACGAGAACTCTCCCGCCGTATCCCTCTCCAGCGAGATCTCACCGCCATTGGTACCATTGTTCTCTTCCAAATCTCCCTCACGTATCTCTTCAGGACCGGCCGGAGAAGCTTCTTCCGGCACTGAAGCAGCTGGCCAGGACTGTGGCCGCGCCCTGGTGCTACTTGCCCTGGCTAAATTCAGACCCCTCTCCCACATGAACACGTGCAGCACGATAGGCACCTTGGCGTGCCGGTGGAGGGAGAGCTTCTGGCTGAGGGAAACCGTGTCGAAACACCTAATAGCGCCCGTGGGAGAAACCATCCACGGCAGTACTTTCTGGTTCGAGATCCTGGAGATGACGAGAAGCCTCGAGGCCTCGGTGGCCTGCTGGTGGAAATGGGTGAGTCCCGATCGGAGGGATGGAGCATCGCCCTCGCCGTGGAGAACGGAGGATATGTATATGAATCCCTGTTTGATCAAAGATAATGAGGCAATGCTGATGATATAGTTAAGGGTTATATGGTATATAAGTAATCAAAGATTTGTAATGCAAACATATCTTCTTGAAACAGCACTTGAACTTGATCAAAACTCAAGACTTGTTGCTCGCATTAAGGAGATACATGTGTTAGTACTTTGTAGACAGCTTCGGACCGTTACAATGTACACACTGAATTCACATATAAATATCAAATAATTTAAATAAGAATGTGGTGGTATAATTTATCGTGCGGTCTCAAGGTTTTTATGAGAGTAATCCACATTTTCCTTATAACTTAGACTCACACATGCACACATGCGTATACATGATCCGAGCCTAGAGAGGGGTCCATTTTCTAACATGATATTAAAGTGGGTGATCAATGGCCCGAGAGTATTTTCACGAAAAGTCCATAGTATTGGCCCAATGGGTGTGCTTGATACGATCCTGGGATCTGACTCGTGTTACTCGACCCCAATAACCCATGAATTGCAAGGAGAAGAGGGAGATACTTTCTCTCTCCCTTTGTACTTCATTTTAATAGAATAATGAGATTACAAATCAAGTCAGTCCTCTACCTCCCACATATTGTCCTATAAATAAGCAAAGCTATGGACCTCTAAGTAATATCAAAGATACAAAAGGACTAACATCTAATATTACATACTAATATTACTTGTCATGTACGGCTCTTATCTCTCTTCTTTAGGTCCATATCAGTGCTCATGGGGATTTGTCCCATTTGGGCATTATCCGTGTGAATCCAAGTCTCAACATGATTTAACTAGTTAGACTTGAATGAAGTGTTGGAATGTAATTTCACACATAACTATCAACTAACTTAAATAGTAATGTGTTGCTACAAGATTGGGAGTAGCACATATCTTCATATTTAAGTTGGCTCACATGCACTTGCGCACACGAGACCCAAGTCCAGAGATAAAGGGAGTCTGTTTTCAACACGGACATGAGAGCTTATGGCTGAATCCATTTCTGAAGTCTAACAGCAGTTGAACAAGATCAAAACTCAAGACTTGTGACCCACTTGTTATTGTTTCTTGGCAATCCATGTTTGAGGTTCATTATGTTATTTGGCAGTCAAAGCAAACTATATTTTTGGCCTGAACTGTCTAAAACTAAGTAAATTCAGGTATGCACTCTGCACCTGACTCCATCATCATATTCAATTTCATAAAGAGGAGAGAATCATGTAGCAAGTACCTCTTCTGTTCTGCTGATGGCGAAACCAAGTTTCGTGTCAGTCTCTTTGATCCTGATCTCGATTGGGATCTCTCCTGCTAATGGGGATATCCACATTCGAACTGCTCTCACGACCCCAATGTCTACCCCATGGTAATCCTCGAAACCATAGAGGCTCGTGTTTGCAATATTCGATAAATCTGATAGCGAACCAGCGTTCACAGTGGACGATGCAGTATCTCCAGATATCTAAAACAACAGAAAAATATTTGTATCTTCCACAAACCAATAGCTAAGCATCATCACACTGTAATTGCTTTGTTTACTCTACCTTGGTGAGTAGAGATTCTGTCTGTATGTTCATCAAGCAAACAGGAGCACCAGATTCCTGTGCGGCATTGATCCAAGCGTGGGCTCTTGCAAGCGTGTCCTCAAGATCATTGTAGCGTGTCCCCCCTTTATCTGAAGCTTTTGGCAAGAAAAGGATGGAGTAGAAGCTGCTTGAATTCGGAATGGCCAGCATCTCATGCATTCGTCTCTCCCATGGATACCATACGTATCCATCTTGAAGAGGGGTCCTCTCCAGTTCACCCAACATACGGCTGTTTCTAGAAGCTGGAAAAAATCAAATACCATTATTGACCAACTCTCATAAAGATCAATTGGAACTTGGAAGGCAAAATCCGGAGAAATGTTATACTACACTAAAGTTTGACAGCAATAACACACGAAAAATGTGTTGAAGACAACCATAATTGGAAACTCTGATTCTGGCTCTTTGTGGGTTGGTAAGCACATCACTTTTAGACTTTCCTAATGAACACTCCCAAAATTGACCAACTTCCACAAATTCAAAAGTTGCGTCTAGTGGGCAATTTGAAACCTTTATTATCTTGCCACAAACACAAGAATCAAAAGAGAGAATTGTTGCTTATCAAAACGTGATCCTTTAAGCTACGATGACTTTAATCCTTCCTGTTTCATAACCATGGGAATCTTTACTCATAAATCATAACAGGTCTGAGAACAGTGATGAATTCATGAACACATTAAAACTTTAGAAACCAATGCTTTCATATATTTCAAACTAATATGAATGTAATCCTACCAAAATTCTGTTCACAGCCCAATAATGGCTCCCCAGTCCCCACCAATAACTTCGGAAAAAAAAAGGCGTTGGTTTACCACTAGCGTTTTAATTTCCCACTGGTAGGTTCTCCTAAAAGCGTCAAACGAAATTCAATGCCGACAGATGAAGATATTTTCCGGGAGAGAATCATACCTTGCAAATTCAAGCACTCCGTCTCCGTCCGATCAAAGAATCCAACGGCGTAATTCGGGTCATCAATAGCCCTCAAAACGTACTGCTTCCGCCCCAGCAGCTGGTCGCCGGGCACAATACACGCCTGCAATTCCACGAATTCGTCTTCGCCGCGTCGGACGCGGACGTGTATTGATGTGTCCTTCTGCTTGTACGAGGTGTGCAGAACCTTCTGTACTCCCGATTTTCCGCTCTTGAAAGGCGATTGGAGTATCATGTTCCCGATTTTGATCTCCTCCACTATGTCCCCGGTCTGCAGCATGTCTCCGGTCCACTGATCGCTCCTCCATGTCCCTTTCAAGCACTCGATTGACAGCACAACGTTTGAGCCTCCTCCGCCTTTTGCCGGCGTCGTCGGTAGAGAATTCGAATTGGAGGATGAAACCGGCGAGTCCGATGACGACGACGAGTAATAGGGCGACCTGTCCATTGGCATTATACGAGTCCGATCAAGCTCTTCACAGCATCACGAGCAGTTGTTATTGAGCTGCTGAGTTTGTAAAGAAGAAGAAGAAAGGAATGGACGAGGAAATAGCAGATATTTTGGGGAGGAGATGCTTCCTTTCCTTCTTGAGCCCAATGTGAAGAGCTCAAAGTAAATTTATATCTGCCACGTCATGTTGAATGGACTTATTTTATACAACTTGAAAGAATACGGGGAACATCCAAACCGCCATAGTTGACTTCCATAGGTCCATTCCTTCAATTTGCCCATGGGAATTGGAATAAAGAAATATTTGGACTGCGTTTCACTTCAATTTTTTTTGTGTGTGTGTAGGTAAATTTTTTTTATTTCTATTTAGAATAATTACCACGACTACTTATATTTTTACCCACACGCCTTACAAAACGTTTCAAAATACGATTTTGTCTTCGTGTTGTCTCCCTGTGCCGACTATCGTTATTCTTGACAGAAACAAGAACAGACACCTTGTTTTCTTCAAAGCTCGTTGATCTGCCTCATCCATCAAGATCTCATCAAATCGCCATTACAGATACCCCTCTCCTTAAGCAAAATTGCGGCTCTGTGCTCCATTCTGTAAATGAGTACTCCGTAAGCACAAAATTGCTCTAGCGCATAATAAACCAGGTCTGGATTTTTATGTTTTCGATAATTTCATCCTCATTCCACGTGTGTTTCTTGAATATCATGTTGTTCCTCTTTTTCTAGAGCCGCGAAGAGGTAATTTGCCAGATTGCCTTCCAATTGCCTGTCCTCCAAGGTGGTTTAATCCGCTGCATATGGATCTAGAGCCCGTCCCCCTCCAGGGCTTGTTGCATTGCGTTCGCAGACATAGGTATGTTTAGCCAATTGTACACTGCATTCCATAGAGCCTTTGTCACAGCACAGTCCACAAATAAATGCTTCTCATTCACTTCTTCTCCTGTACAGAGAATACAATTGGTTTGTGCCAAGGCAACTCTGCGACGGTGGAGATTGGACATAGTCGGCAAGCGTTGGTGCAGGAGTCGCCATGTAAAGAAGTAGATTTTTGAGGGTACACTCCTATTCCATGCTCTATGTGCTCCATG
Source organism: Pinguicula primuliflora (assembly GCA_025802335.1). Classification (NCBI taxonomy): domain Eukaryota; kingdom Viridiplantae; phylum Streptophyta; class Magnoliopsida; order Lamiales; family Lentibulariaceae; genus Pinguicula; species Pinguicula primuliflora. Next base: position 4,834 of record JAOYMZ010040887.1, on the reverse strand, counting down.
CTCGTTTATGTTTTCAGTCCACTTTGGTTGCATACTGTCCATGTAGGTCTGTCTAGTAAATCTCTTCAAATTCATAGGTACATTCCATCGCCATTCATCCGGTTCCAGTGTAGGTGCTGTGACTGGTGAGAGTTCTGTTATTAGGATAGCAAGTTGCTCAATCTCCATGTCATTGCATAGTCCAGTACACACCCAACTCCAATTTCAATGATCCATGTATATGCTCTTCTCTGCAATAGTACAATTTTTTTTATCTCCTGCAGCATTATACAACTCCGGGAATCTCTCCTCAAAACTACATTCTCCAAGCCACCTATCTCTCCAGAATAATGTCTGTTCCCCTCTTCCTACCATTCGACAGATATGCTGTCTAAACCAAGAGTTCGAGATAACATTTTCTCGCATATCATGCCACCATACAGACGCATGACCATTATTGTGTATTCCAGGGGTAAACATATGTCTAGAAACCAGTCTATCACCATATAAGCTATCCAATACTCTTATCCATAGATGGTCAGTGTTAAGCAGAAGCATTCTAGCTCCCCACTTAGCCAGTAGCGCATGGTTAAAGGCATTGATTTCTTTAATTCCCAATCCTCCTCGATCAAGTGGATAACAAATAGATTCCCAACTCACCCAATTAATCTTCCTCCCCCCCAGCTTTGCCCCCCCACAGGAAGTTCCTAAAGAGGCCCGTGATCTTACTTAATACTGCATTTGTGGCCTTATAGATTGAGAAGTAGAATAGAGGTAGACTTGTTAAGATTGATTTCAACAGTACCATCCTCCCTCCATATGAAATGTTTTTATTTTCCCACCCAGCAAGTCGCTTTTCAATAGCTGTTATAACCGGGCTCCATGTCTCCAGTTTTTTTAGATTAGAATCCACAGAGACTCCCAGATATTTGAATGGGAGAGCCTCTGTTCAGCATTGCAACATTCTTGCATGTGCCATCATTTTCGAATGTCTCAAGTTTACAACATATAGCTTACTTTTGTTGTAATTAGCTTTCAAACCTGATGTAGCTTAAAAAATTCTCAATACTCCTTTGATAGTAGTAATATCTTCCACCGTACCATTTCCAAAGATAATCGTATCATCAGCATATTGCTGATGAGTGATCATAACTTTCTGCCTCCCAATCTCGTATTTCTTTAGTTCTCTGCACCTCATAGCTCGAGTTAAGAACACATTTAAGCCCTCTACAGTGATAGCAAACAACATAGGGGATAATGAACATCCTTACCTCAATCCTCTATGTAATTGGAATTCTCCACAGGGGCTTCCATTTATTGTAATGGACATTTGAGCTGAGGTCACACAACTTTGTACCCATAACAGCCATTTGTTAGGGAACCCCATAGCAGCCATAATAGAGAACAAGTATCCCCAATCCATGCTGTCAAAAGCCTTCTCGAGTCCACCTTAAATAGAACACATCTCCTTTTAGTCTGCTTTGCCTCATTCACAACTTCATTTTCCAGTAACACGATATCCAAAATATATATCTGCGGCACAAAACCACTTTGATTGGAAGAAATCAGATTAGGTAATACTTTTTTCAGTCGCGCAGCTAAGACTTTAGACAGGATTTTGTAAAGACTAGTCACCATAGATATAGTCTTGAAGTCCGTTATGTGTTTAGGACTAGTGTTCTTGGGTGCTAGGGCCACAAACGTAGCATTCAGCCCTTTCACCAAACGTGAGTCTTCCCAGAATTCATTAAAAAATTGTATTACAACGTCCTTTAGTAGAGGCTAGAATGATTTTATGAATTTGAAATTGAAACCATCTGGTCCAGGACTCTTCCTGTACCCACAAGATTTCACAGCTTGTAATATTTCTTTCTCTGAAAATGGTTGTGTCATCTCATCTCTTTCTGTCTCACTTAGTGTTTTCTCTGGATTCCACTGTGTGCGAGGTCTAGTTATTGTTTCAGCAGCATAATGTTGTTTAAAGCTTTCATGGATAAAGTTCTTTACTTGACTGACCTCCCTAATCCAGCAGCCATCAATCATTATGCCAAGCACAACATTCCTACACCTGTTTTTACTCAAAGTAGCATGGAAATAATTACTATTTTCATCTCCCTCAGATAGCCATTTGCTTCTTGATTTTGGGTATAGTAGACTAGATTGCATCATACTCAGCTTAATCAATTCTAATTCATCCTTCTTCTTACCCAGTCTTTCCTCATCTAAAAGAGCTCGACTTTTCATCAGCGTGTCATAACTTTTAATAACTACTTCCTGCTGCTTTATTGTGTTTGGTAGTTTGCCAAACACCTCCATATTCCAGATTTTTAGCATATGCCTCAATTGCTTCATGCGTTGGTGGTATATGAAACTTGTTGTTCCAACTTCTGCAGTCATTTGCCAACTAGTCGTGACATAAGATTCAAATTCAGGGTGTTGAAACCATGCATCTATCACACGGAAAGGTTTAGGGCCCCAATTTCTAGCATCATCTGCCAATATGATTGGATAATGGTCAGAATATTTTTTGGTTAAGGCCGTTTGAATCAGATTTGTCCATTTGCTAGTCCAAGCTTCAGAGAGTAGAAATCTATCTAGACGACTTGCACTAGTTCCACCCGGCTAAAACTATGTGTAGTTTCTCATTTGGAGGGGCAGGTCATTGAGTTCTACCACTTCGCTGAAGCTGTTGAATTCATAGTTTTCAGTATTAGAGCCTAAGCCCACTCCCCTTCTTTCACTGTTGTCCCTTACTGAAAGTCCCCACAGTAACAGCACAACTCTACCTGCAGCTCTTGAATTCTGGCCATTAATATAGTCCATTGATGCCTCCTTCGACTAAATATGCAAGGGGAGTAGACATTTGTTAATCATAATAGGTTTTGCTACTCCCCCCATTTGCCTATCACCTCCAAAGCTCCTTCACACTCCCATGTACTAATTTTTTTAAATGTTCTCTTCCTCCAACTGCTCAGTATACCTCCAGATAGCCCTCTAGAAGGCTGGAACACAAAATCAAAGTCAACATGACCCCACAGTCGCATACACATCCTCCTATCCACCGTCTCCATCTTGGTTTCTTGAAGACACAAGAAATCAATCTCATGTTTGCGTGTTAGGTCTGCCACTTCTTTCTTTTTATACTCAGCTCCTAGTCCACGTATATTGAGGCTTAATATCTTCATTAAAACAAATCTCCTCTTTGTGTTGCAGCTATCCACAGCCCTTATGAAGTTACAGCATCAGAACAGTTCAGCAAGGGAGCATGCTCTTCTTGTATCTCAACTCCAATTAGATTCCCTAGGTTAATTACTTCCTGGAGACTGTCTGGCTCAACTTCTACATGTTCTCCATACTTTTATATGATAGCTTTGTAGTGTCTATATCTTTCCTTGTTTCTTCGTATGTTACGCATTTTTTCAAGTCTCAATCTTCTGTTTTCTCGTGCTTTCTTTAGCCAGATAAGGCGTGCTAGAGATCTAGTGTGGATAGGATAATATTTGCCAACTTGGTTCTCCGCCTTCTCAACCAGCACTTCAGTGTATTGTAAAATGTCATATGGGAGTGATTTTTCCGCAATTGCCCCTCTCTTTGTAACGTGTATATCATAGGGTGTCGATGCTGTTACTGCATATCTGCATTTAGTTTCAGAATCCCTGAATTTAAGGGAGTCAGCTCATTTCCTCTAACTGTTTCCTTTTCTGTTGCAGCCGTGACTGGGGAGTAGATCATCAGCTGTCTTCCGTGATCTGGGGAATCTTGAGTGTAGTTACCAATAGAATTCAAATTCAAATTTGAGGTGTGGTCCATCCTGCCAGCGGCCAAGCATGTTGTCGTTTCCGGCGAGGTCGTTACCGGAAACTAGTTAGCAACAGTAAGGGAAGGGGTTGCAACCGTATCTGATGAGCGCGTTGCATCCTGGCCATCACAAGCTTCCTCCATAATAGTTAGAACATACTATCTTCCATCAATACTCACAGTCTTCAGGCCAGATAAAGAATGTTGTCTCTCTTCACCTCGTAGTCTTCCGTGTAATCCTGTCCAAAAGCAGCAGCAGAAGAGCAAGCATTGATATAGTGCAAGACAGAATAAATCAATGAGAATGCATCTCCAGTTGATTTTATAAGCTGAGAAATATATGCATATGAACAAACATATGAGAATAAAAAAACTTCTAGTTGAAAACTTCAACTTGTATGAATCTTGAATAATGGAAGTAGACGAGATACAATACAGAGAAAAAAGCCTAACAGAAGAATATGGTAATTAACTTCATAACAAGACCAAGAAACTGATTAGAACAATTTGAAAAGAAAAGGATTTTGTTCTTGCTCTATACTAAACTTCCTAGTGGCAAATCTGATTCTCCCCATTAGGCAACTTCATCACTTAAGATGTTCATTTCTGATCAAATAATAGAATTATAGGCCCAAATATACTGTAAAGATCAAGCATTTGATATCTGTCTACCACCACAAAGTTGTGCATATTAATTTAGATGAAGAGTAGCCTATTCAGTAACAATGCCAATGTACATTACAACATCAAAAGACAAGCACAACATTTGATTCATACTGAAGCTACATCCACAATACACAGTTTTCATTTTTCATCTCCAAGACGAGCACACAAAAACTAGAGGGTAACTAATTACCATATTCTCAAAATACCAACCTTGAACAAAGACACTTGTTCGCGCAACAAGATCAGAGAGCGCACTATGTATGAAAAAATACGAAGGAAATGTTGGGCGCAGCGGATAAAATAATTATAATAATGGAGAAATCTGGTAGGTGCAGAAAATAAATGGACACCGAGAATTTAACGTGGTTCACCCTCAATTTTGGGCTACGTC
>JAOYMZ010040876.1:0-15238 GCA_025802335.1 Pinguicula primuliflora | reverse complement strand
CCAATCACATTTGGAATCAGACAACATAGCCTTCTCGGCCACATTATACATATGCTCCATCATTCTATCAAACCGGTGCCATTCAGGTTTCCGTTCCAGTCTTGCATAATTCAATTTTACTTGAGTATGTCTCCTAAATATATTTTTCTTCCATCGGTTTAGGATATAAGTATCTGGGACGTAGTCAAGTCTTAGCTCAGAACATATGCCAATAATATGCCGACATACAACTCCCTTGAACTCAAACCTTCGACAAGTATATTTGGTTTCCCCTGACTCTCGCTTATAATGAACATGGAAGTTCACTTCTTTGACACAACTGCATCCCAGAACTGACCTTTCAAAAACGCCTTCATCTTCACAACCCACATGTTGTAATTTTCGCCGTTAAAGAAAGGCGGCAAAATCCCAGACTAGGTTGCAGTTGGAGACGACATTTTAGGTTAATTTCAAGCTCTGATACCACTGTTGACAAATAGAAGCTCAATTCTCTGGTTTTAGAACAGAGTGTTCTGTTCTTGTTGTGTCGGCTAAGTTTTTTGAGATAAGGATGTACTGAGGAGTAGTTTCTTCGAACTGAAGTTCGTACCTTCTCATTCGAATAGTTCATGGCTTTTAAAGCCTACAAAACATTTACAAATGCCACCTGTTAGCATCACATTGCACATGACAAAAACAGACTTAAACAAACTAACCAGACTTAAACAAAACAAACACAACTTAAACTATCACTTAGCTAACAGTTTCTCCATTTCTACAAAAATGCAACATATACTTCAATGGGTTTCTCCATTTCTACAAAAATGCAGCATACCTTTCTTGATTTTGGAAATTCCCACAAAAGCCCTAGCTTGCTGTCGTGCTCGATTCACACAATTTCTAATTCCAAGTGTGAAATTCGAGTGCAATAGATTGCTGCCGTCTTGCGCTCTGTGAAGGAATTTCGATTCACACAATAGATTGCTGCCTTGCTGCCGTGCTAGTTTGGATGGGGGAAAATTGGAGTGAAAATGGAGGGAGTATGGAGATTTTGAGAGTTTTGTTTATTTTGTTCTTTTTGGTGAAACACATGAGAGATTTTGAGAGTTTTGTTCTTTCTTGTGTTTCTTGTGTTACTTTTCTTCCGTTATAGCATTTGCGCAGAAGAAACGCCCCAAATGAATGTGCAGTAATTCAACGTCCGAATTGAAGGCGCCAGAGGGATTGATGGAGCTTCAATGCGACAGGGAAGGAGAAAAGTCACGGCGGAAGACCTTTTTTATCAATTTTTTTAAAATAAAATCCCAATGCGACGGCCCATTAACAAGCATAATCTCAGTTGGGCCGTACAATCGACCTGCCGGCCTGCCGGAAAAGCCATCCAATTTTATAATGTAGATGAGGAGATAACAAATCATTTGCTTCCATCTTTAAGGTTGCTGAACAAGTTTGCCCAAGATTAAAACAAACCATTCTGTCTTCTATCTGCTACTGAAGGTGGATTAAGGTTGTTTTCTTTTTAAATATAGACAAACAACATTCCTATATTTTGGCTTAGCCTACAAATGGAAACTCTCGTTGGTTAACTAAATATGTTCATTGCCTCAAAGGAAATTGTTATTCTTCTGTTCCACCACAGAACAAAACAAGCCATTTGCTTCCATCTTGCATATTCTATATATTAAGATAGCTCGAAGTCAACCCGGCCAACTTTCAATATTTCAAAGCATGTTAGCATTTATAGTGTCTTTTTGCTAACATGCGCCGAATTTCATTTTTCTATAAAAAATCTGTCTCTCCCAATGCTAAAATGCGCCACCTAATATAAAAAAAGAAAAATGTTATTCATACAAACTTTTTAGGCATCATTTATTGATACTATGATGTGTCAACAATCACAAGTAATTTTCAAGCGCCGAATGCTAAGGTGCCGAATGACACCCTACCGTGCCGAATATGCATCTCGATCGTCGGATTACATAATACAAATATTGCTATTGGATAATGCTATTTTTCTAAATAATATTGCAATTCGGCACCCTACCATTCGGCATTTGAAATTTTGTGAATCACAACCACAAATAAAAAAATTGAATAATGACAAATAACAAAAGTTGTGGTTGTGATTGTTGACACATCATAGTGTCTAAAAAGCGTGTCTGAATAGCATTGCTCATAAAAAATCCGAAAAATAAAATATATTAATTTTTTATTCTTTTTAATATTAAATTAATATTACCTTTCATCACTTTTACTTAAAAATTAGATTTATTCAGCGAATCTCTCACCGTTTATTGAAATGGATACCACCATAATTATCACTACATTGTGCGCTAAAATTTGAGATATACTGTTTCGACAAAAAAAACCAAATACTATTTCGACATACTTATTGCAATGCGGTAGCAGTGGCTTCAGTCACGAGTTATATGCTAGTGATATTTAAAGCATAAAACTACTTTCAAACTAGCCTTAAGAGCTGTTTAGCTAATATAAAATTCTACACCTCAATTCATAGCGCCAATGCTATCATATAATCGATCGGGGGAGCTGAGTGGACCCTGATAGGTAGAACCAACCATGAGAACGGCAACCACCATAAGCAAATTTCTCCCTTTTGGAGTGAACCTTTGCATTGCCAAATGAAGTTTAACAAACTTCTCCACCATGTTAATTCTAAAAAACTCCAAATAGTTGACCATCGACTCCACACCATCTCCCCTTATCCCAAAAAATGACTCCACACTTTCTCCACTACAGAATCTTCTTCTCGGGTGCTCAAGAACACGTATAATTTGCATTTGGACATCAGATGGTGTATCTAGTTGGGCAAGAGCTAATGGCGTCCGCCCACCTATATTTCTCTTTTGTACATGTACGGACCACTGAACTAACATTTGTTCTATTGGTAAAAAATAAAACAATACAGAAATAGAATTAAAATATCAAACATCGAAGACGAAACAAAAATAATAAAAAAACCGTACAAATGTTAAACATAAAAATTGATGAAAAGTTGAATTATAATATTAACTGCAGCAAAATATTTGAGGATCAAAATTGGTAAACATGGAATCCTTGTAGGAAAAAGAATAAACAATACTCTCCCGCGGATAAATAAGCTATATGTTTGAAGTGGAACACCAAGTTTTTCGATCAGGTAATATTTAGCATGTAACATTCAAGAAATGAAGATATAAAATGGTACACAATAACTATAAAATTGTTACAAAGAAATGATTGCTTTAACCACATTACTACAAGTTTTAATATTTGCACGGAGGTGACGAATATTATGAGTCCTACTTTGTTGAGAAAGACATGCTAATGTTAGCCTAAGAGGAAATGCAATGTCTAAAACACTAAATGAGGAAGAATGTTCCATCAATCCAATAATAGAGAAAATCAAGCAGAATCACCATTAATATCTATTAATTACGGCTTGGTGAGTTGCCATAAAATTGCAGAGAATGCACGAAAGATAGGTTAAAAGACTAAAACACCCCAAAAAATGAAATACCCAAATCAAACTACTCTCAACAAAGCAAAACGTATATCATGAAAAAAAATCCATAACCAAACGCACAACAATTACAAAACATGAGCAATACGTGATTCCCAACATTAGTAGGTAAGTATACATCTTGAAATATCGATGTTGATGACTTGTAGGACATCCAATAATATAAAAACATTTCAGTAATTGAGGAGAAGATAAAATATCAAAAATCAAAGATAAAAATAATAACAAAAACAGAACTAACAGTCTTAAAATGGTTATTTTACCTCCAGATTTCGCTCTCGAACTGCCAAATGCAGTGGCTGACTACCCTGCTTATCCTTAGCATTGAGCAACTTCTTGCGATAGTAAACATGACGAACCAACCAACTCAATAGGGTTCTAAAGTCAGCAAAATTCTCATTCTCTAATGTTAGGTGAACAACTGTTTTTCTTTCACAAGTTCTGTCCATCACTGACTTTGGACTGAGACATAAGAAAATACTAATAATTTAGAATTTGCGATACTCGGGGACCTACTTAGAAGGTAGTACAGAATGGTCATGTTGTCTGACTCTGTCACTCTGATGAGACTCCTATCAACTTTGGCCATCTGCTTGGCCGTCTCATAGTGGGCATCCCGCACGGCGATATGAAGAGGTGAAAGCATGAACTCGTCCAATTTCTTGGCACAAGATGGCATGATCTTCAAAAATTGTGGACATATTGATGTTCGGCCAAGTGCTGCAGCCCTGTGTAAGGGAATGGTGCCAAAATTAAACGTATCCAATAAAGCTCTGTTTCCCCGGCCACGAGTAAGGAACTCATGCATGTCGCCCCCGTTCTCTAGATGCTGGTTTAGTTCATCAATGTTGGGGGGTGACAGGTTGTGAACTGGGAGAGGTTGGCTGTCTTGGGCAACTAGGAGAGGTGCGTTCTCTTGGAAAAATTTTGTTCCGCCTTGTTCACAGAAGGAAGAGACTAGTGCAGAAGAATGAAAATGTGGATGGGAGTCTTCATTGACCGTGTATTCAATTTCCCTTATTTTCTGTCTGCTGCTGAAGGAAAGAGAAAGACGATTGAAACAAACCATTTGCTTCCATCTTTAAGGTTGCTGAACAAGACGATTAAAACAAATCATTTTCTTTTCTATCTGCAGCTGAAGGTGGATTAAGGTTGCTGAACAAGTTTGTTTTCTTTTTAAATATAGATAAACAATATTTCTATGTTTTGGCTTAGACTGCGAATGGATACTCTGGTTAGTTAACTAAATATTTTAATTGCCTCATTGGAAATTGTTATTCTTCTGTTCTGCCACAGAGCAAAACAAACCATTTGCTTCCATCTCGCATATGATATTTAAAGCATAAAACTACTGTCAAACTAGCCCTAAGAGCTGTTTAGCTAATATAAAATTCTACACCTAAATTCATAGCGCCAATGCTATCATATAATCGATCAGGGGGGCTGAGTACCCCCTAATAGGTAGAACTAACCATGAGAACGGCAGCCACCATAAGCAAATTTCTCCCCTCTGTAGTGAACCTTTACAATGCCAAATGAAGTTTAACAAACTCCTCCACCATGTTAATTCTGAAAGACTCCAAATAGTTGACCATCGACTCCACACCATCTCCCCTTATCTCAGAAAAAGACTCCAGACTTTCTCCACTACAGAATCTTCCTCTCGGGTGCTCAAGAATACGGTGCTCAAGAATACGTACAATTTGCATTTGGACATCAGATGGTGTATCTAGTTGGGCAAGAGCTAATGGCGTTCGTCCACCTATATTTCTCTTTTGTACATGTATGGACCACTGAACTAACATTTGTTCTATCTAGAAAAAATAATGCAATACAAAAACAAAATTAAAATATCAACACTCAAGATAAAACAAAATAATAAAAACATTACAAATGTTAAACATAAAATTTTATGAAAAGTTGAATTATAATATTACCTGCAGCAAAATATGGGAGGATTAAAATTAGTAAACATGGAATCCTAGTAGGAAAAAGAAGAAACAATACTCACCCGTGGCTAAATAAGCTTTATGTTTGAAGTGGGATACCAAGTTTTCCGATCAGGTAATATTTAGCATGTAACATTCAAGAAATGAAGATAAAAAAATAGTACACAATATCTACAAGATTGTTAGAAAAAATGATTGCAGTAACCACATTACTGCAAGTTTTAATATTTGCACGAAGGTGGTGAATATTATGAGTCCTACTTTGCTGAGAAAGACATGCCATTGTTAGCCTAAGAGGAAATGCAATGTCTGAAACATTAAATGAGGAAGAATGCTCCAGCAATCAAATAACAAAGAAAATCAAGCAGCATCACCATTAATATCTATTAATTGTGGTTTGTTTGTTTTTTTTTTTAAATTTTATTGGGCGGCCGTCCTCCTCCACCCAAGTTTTTTGTGTTACATGTAGTAGTGGATGCCCAAAAAAAAAATATAAGGAAAACCAAGTAAAAATGAAAGATACATTTCAAGATTAGGTTGCGGCTTGGTGACTTACCATAAAATTGCAGAGAATGCACGGAAGATAGATTAAAAGACTAGAACACCCAAAATTAAAAAAAATGAAACACCCAAATCAAACTACTTTCAACAAAGCAAAACGTATATCATAAAAAAAAAAATCCATAACCAAATGCACAGCAATTACAAAACATGAGCAATACATGATTTCCAACTTTAGCAGGTAAATATACATCTTGAAATATCGAGGTTGATGACTTGTAGGACATCAAATAATAAATAAATTTGTCACGGTAATTGAGAATAAGATAAAATATCAAAAATCAAAGATAAAAACAATAACAAAAAATAGAACTAACAGTCTTATTTTATTATTTTACCTCGAGATTTCGTTGTCAAACCACCAAATGCAGTGCCTGGTTACCCTGCTCATCTTTAGCATTGAGCAACTTCTTGCGATAGTAAACATGACGATCCAACCAACTCAATAGTATTCTAAAGTCAGCAAGATTCTCATTCTCTAGTGTTAGGTGAACAACTGTTTTTCTTTCAGAAGTTTTGTCCGTCACCGACTTTGGATAGAGACATAAGAAAAATACCAATAATTTAGAATTTGTGATACTCGGGGGCCTACTTAGAAGGTAGTGCAAAACGGTCTTGTTGTCTGGCCCTGTCACTCTGATGAGACTCCTATCAACTTTGGCCATCTGCTTGGCCGTCTCATAACGGACATCCCGCTCAGCGATATGAAGAGGTGAAGGCATGAACTCATCCAATTTCTTGGCATAAGATGGCATAATATTCAAAAGCGGAAGACATATTGATGTTCGGCCAAGTGCTGCAGCCCTATGTAAGGGAATGGTGCCAAAATTAAACGTATCAAATAAAGCTCTATTTCCCCAACAGCGTGTAAGGAACTCATGCATGTCGCCCCCGTTATCTAGATGCTGGTTTAGTTCATCAATGTTTGGGGGTTCCAGGTTGTGAACTGTCGTCTTGGACAACTGGGAGAGGTGCATTCTCTTGGCAAATTTCCGGTTCTGCCATGTTCACAGAAGGAAGAGACTAGTGCAGAAGAATTAAAATGTGGATTAGAATCTTCAATGACGGTGTATTCAATTTTCCTTCTTTTCTATCTGCTGCTGAAGGAAAGAGAAAGACGATTAAAACAAACCATTTGTTTCTATCTTTAAGGTTGCTGAATAAGTTTGCTGAACAAGACGATTAAAACAAACCATTTTCTCTTCTATCTGCTGCTGAAGGTGGATTAAGGTTGTTGAACAAGTTTGTTTTCTTTTTAAATATAGATAACAACATTCCTATGTTTTGTCTTAGCTTATGAATGGAAACTCTGGTTGGTTAACTAAATATGTTCATTACCTCAAAGGAAATTGTTATTCTTCTGTTCCACCAAAAAAAAAACCATTTGCTTCCATCTTGCATATGTTATTTAAAGCATAAAACTACTTTCAAACTAGCCTTAAGAGTTGTTTAGTTAATATAAAATTCTGCACCTCAATTCGTAGCGCCAATGCTATCATATAATCGATCAGGGGGGCTGAGTTTCCCCTAATAGGTAGAACCAACCATGAGAACGGCAGCCACCATAATCAAATTTCTCCCCTCTGTCGTGAACATTTGCAATGTCAAATGAAGTTTAACAAACTTCTCCACCATGTTAATTCTGAAAGACTCCAAATAGTTAACCATCGACTCCACATCATCTCCCCTTATCCCAAAAAAAGGCTCCACACTTTCTCCACTACAGAATCGTCCTCTAGGGTGCTCAAGAACACGTACAATTTGCATTTGGACATCGGATGGTGTATCTTGTTGGGCAAGAGCTAATGGCGCCCGTCCACTTATATTTCTCTTTTTATATGTACGGACCACTGAACTAGCATTTGTTCTATCTGGAAAAAATAAAGCAATACAGAAATGGAATTAAAATATCAACACTCAAGATAAAACAAAATAATAAAAACATTACAAATGTTAAACATAAAATTTTATGAAAAGTTGAATTATAATATTACCTGCAGCAAAATATGGGAGGATTAAAATTAGTAAACATGGAATCCTAGTAGGAAAAAGAAGAAACAATACTCACCCGTGGCTAAATAAGCTTTATGTTTGAAGTGGGATACCAAGTTTTCCGATCAGGTAATATTTAGCATGTAACATTCAAGAAATGAAGATAAAAAAATAGTACACAATATCTACAAGATTGTTAGAAAAAATGATTGCAGTAACCACATTACTGCAAGTTTTAATATTTGCACGAAGGTGGTGAATATTATGAGTCCTACTTTGCTGAGAAAGACATGCCATTGTTAGCCTAAGAGGAAATGCAATGTCTGAAACATTAAATGAGGAAGAATGCTCCAGCAATCAAATAACAAAGAAAATCAAGCAGCATAACCATTAATATCTATTAATTGCGGCTTGATGACTTGCATTAAAATTGTAGAGAATGCACGGAAGATAGGTTAAAAGACTGAAACCCAAAAAAATGAAATATCAAAATCAAACTACTCTCAACAAAGCAAAACGTAAATCATGAAAAAAAAATTCATCACCAAACTCACAACAATTACAAAACATGAGCAATACGTGATTCCCAACTTTTGCAGGTAAGTATATATCATGAAATATCGACGTTTATGACTTGTAGGACATCCAATAATATAAAAACATGTCACAAAAATTGAGGAGAAGATAAAATATCAAAAATCAAAGATAAAAACAATAACAAAAAATAGAACTAACAATCTTAATTTGATTATTTTACATCCAAATTTCGCTGTCGAACCGCCAAATGCAATGACCGGTTACCCTGCTCATCCTTAGCATTGAGCAACTTCTTGCGATAGTAAAGATGAAGATCCAACCAACTCAATAGGGTTCTAAAGTCAGCAAAATTCTCATTCTCTAGTGTTAGGTGAACAACTGTTTTCTTTCGGAAGTTCTGCCCATCACAGACGCTGGAGAGAGACATATGAAAAATACCAATAATTTAGAATTTGTGATACTTGGGGGACTACTTAGAAGATAGTGTAGAACGGTCATGTTGTCTGGCCTGTCACTTTGATGAGACTCCTATCAACATTGGCCCTTTGCTTGGCCGTCTCATAATGGGCATCCGGCACGACGATATGAAGAGGTGAAAACATGAACTTGTCGAATTTCTTGGCATAAGATGGCATGATCTTCAAAAACTGAAGACATATTGATGTTCGGCCAAGTGCTGCAGCCCTGTGTAAAGGAATGGTGCCAAATTTAAATATATCCAATAAAGCTCTGTTTCCCCGGCCACGAGTAAGGAACTCATGCATGTCGCCCCCGTTCTGTAGATGCTGGTTTGGTTCATCAATGTTGGGGCGTGACATGTTGTGAACTGGGAGAGGTGGGTCATCTTGAATAACAGGGAGAGGTGCGTTTTCTTGGAAAATTTCCGTTCTGCCTTGTTTGCAGAAGGAAGAGACTAGTGCAGAAGAATGAAAATGTGGACGGGAGTCTTCACTGACCGTGTATTCAATTCCCTTCTTTTCTATCTGCTGCTGAAGGAAAGAGAAAGACGATTAAAAGAAACCATTTGTTTCCATCTTTAATGTTGCTGAACAAGACGATTAAAACAAACCAATTTCTTTTCTATCTGCTGCTGAAGGTGGATTATGGTTGCTGAACAAGTTTGTTTTCTTTTTTAATATATATAAACAACATTCCTATGTTTTGGCTTTGCCTACGAATAGAAACTCTGGTTGGTTAACTAGATATGTTCATTGCCTCAAATGAAATTATTATTATTCTGTTCCACAGCAGAGCAAAACAAACCATTTACTTTCATCTTGTATATGATATTTAAAGCATAAAACTACTGTCGAACTAGCCTTAAGAGTTGTTTGGCTAATATAAAATTCTGCACCTCAATTCATAGCGCCAATGCTAGTGCCCCCCGATAGGTAGAACCAACAATGAGAACGGCAGCCACCATAATCAAATTTCTCCCCTCTGTAGTGAACCTTTGCAATGCCAAATGAAGTTTAACAAACTTCTCCACCATGTTAATTCTGAAAGACTCCAAATAGTTGACCATCGACTCCACACCATGTCCCCTTATCCTAAAAAAAGACTCCACACTTTCTCCACTACAGAATCTTCTTCTCGAGTGCTGAAAAATACGTACAGTTTGCATTTGGACATCAGATGGTGTATTTAGTTGGGCAAGAGCTAATGGCGTCTGTCCACCTATATTTCTCTTTTGTACATGTACGGACCACGGAACTAACATTTGTTCTATCTGGAAAAAATAAAGCAATACAGAAATAGAATTAAAATATCAAACATTGAAGATAAAACAGAAATAATAAAAAAACTGTACAAATGTTAAACATAAAAATTGATGAAAAGTTAAATTATAATATTACCTGCAGCAAAATATTTGAGGATCAAAATTAGAAAACATGGAATCTTTGTAGGAAAAAGAAGAAACAATACTCACTCGTGGCTAAATAAGCTATATGTTTGAAGAGGAACACCAAGTTTTCCAATCAGGTAATATTTAGCAAGCAACATTCAATAAATGAAGATAAAAATGGTTCACAATATCTACAAAGTTGTTAGAAGGAAATGATTGCTTTAACCACATTACTGCACGTTTTAATATTTGCATGAAGGTGATGAATATTATGAGTCCTACTTTGTTGAGAAAGACATGCTAATGTTAGCCTAAGAGGAAATACAATGTCTAAAACACTAAATGAGGAAGAATGTTCCATCAATCCAATAACAGAGAAATTCAAGCAGAATCACCATTAATATCTATTAATTATGGCTTGGTGACTTGTCATAAAATTGAGAGAATGCACGGAAGATAGGTTAAAAAACTAAAACACCCCAAAAAAATGAAACACCCAAATCAAACTACTCTCAACAAAGCAAAACGTATATCATGAAAAAAAATCCATAACCAAACGCACAACAATTACAAAACATGAGCAATACGTGATTCCTAACTTTAGCAGGTAAGTATACATCTTGAAATATCGACGTTGATGACTTGTAGGAGATCCAATAACGTAAAAACATATCACAGTAATTGAGGAAAAGATAAAATATGAAAAATCAAAGAAAAAAACAATAACAAAAATAGAACTAACAGTCTTAACATGATTATTTTACCTCCAGATTTCGCGGTCGAACTGCCAAATGCGGTGGCCAGTTACCCAACTTATCCTTAGCATGGAGAAACTTCATGCGATAGTAAACATGACGATCCAACCAACTCAATAGGGTTCTAAAGTCAGCAAAATTATCATTCTCTAGTGTTAGGTGAACAACTGTTTTTTTTTTCAGAAGTTCTGTCCATCACCTACGTTGGAATGAGACATAAGAAAATACCAATAATTTAGAATTTGTGAAACTCGGGAGCCTACTTAGAAGGTAGTGCAGAACGGTTATGTTGTCTGACCCTATCACTCTGATGAGACTCCTATCAACTTTGGCCAACTGCTCAGCCATCTCATAATGGGCATCCCACACAGCGATATGAAGAGGTGAAAGCATGAACTTGCCCAATTTCTTGGCATAAGAAGCCATGATCTTCAAAAAGTGACGACATATTGATGTTTGGCCAAGTGCTGCAGCCCTGTGTAAAGGAATGGTGCCAAAATTAAATGTATCCAATAAAGCTCTGTTACCCCGGCCACGAGTAAGGAACTCATGCATGTCGCCCCCGTTCTCTAGATGCTGGTTTGGTTCATCAATGTTGGGGCGTGACAAGTTGTGAACTGGGAGAGGTGGGTCATCTTGAATAACAGGGAGACGTGCGTTCTCTTGGAAAATTTCCGGTTCTGCCATGTTTGCAGAAGGAAGAGACTAGTGCAGAAGAATGAAAATGTGGATGGGAGTCTTCACTGACCGTGTATTCAATTTCCCTTGTTTTCTATCTGCTGCTGAAGGAAAGAAAGACGATTAAAACAAACCATTTGCTTCCATCTTTGAGGTTGCTGAACACGTTGATTAAAACAAACCTTTTTTTAGGATTTAGGGTTTAGGGTTTAGGGTTTTAGGACCACGGAACTAACATTTGTTCTATTGGTAAAAAATAAAGCAATACAGAAATAGAATTAAAATATCAACCATCGAAGATAAAACAAAAATAATTAAAAAAACATTACAAATGTTAAACATTAAAATTGATGAAAAGTTGCATTATAATATTACCTGCAGCAAAATATGGGAGGATCAAAATTAGTAAACATGGAATCCTTGTAGGAAAAAGAAGAAATAATTCTCACTCGTGGCTAAATAATCTTTATGTTTGAAGTGGAACACCAAGTTTTCCGATCAGGTAATATTTAGCACGTAACATTCAAGAAATGAAGATAAAAAATGGTACACAATATCTACAAAATTGTTAGAAAGAAATGATTGCAGTAACCACATTATTGCAAGTTTTAATATTTGCACGAAGGTGATGAATATTATGAGTCCTACTTTGCTAAGAAAGACATGCCAATGTTAGCCTAAGAGGAAATGTAATGTCTGAAACACTAAATGAGGAATAATGTTCCAACAATCAAATAACAAAGAAAATCAAGCAGCATCACCATTAATATTTATTAATTGCGGCTTGGTGACTTGCCATAAAATTGCAGAGAATGCACGGAAGATAGGTTAAAAGACTGGAATACCCAAAATAAAAAAAATGGAACACCCAAATCAAACTACTCTCAACATAGCAAAACGTATATCATGAAAAAAAAATCCATAATCAAATGCACAACAATTACAAAACAAGAGCAATACATGATTCCCAACTTTAGCAGGTAAGTATAAATCTTGAAATATCGACGTTTATGACTTGTAGGACATCAAATAATATAAAAATATATCATAGTAATTGAGAAGAAGATAAAATATCAAAAATCAAAGATAAAAACAATAACAAGAAATAGAACTAACTGTCTTAACATAATTATTTTACCTCCAGATTTCGCTGTCGAACCGCCAAATGCAATGCCCGGTTACCATGCTCATATTTAGCATTGAGCAACTTCTTGCGATAGTAAAGATGACGATCCAACTAACTCAATAGGGTTCTAAAGTCAGCAAAATTCCCATTCTCTAGAGTTAGGTGAACAACTGTTTTTCTTTCAGAAGTTCTGTTCATCACCGACTTTGGATAGAGACATAAGAAAAATATCAATAATTTAGAATTTGTGATACTCAGGGGCCTACTTAGAAGGTGGTGCAAAATTTTCATGTTGTCTGGCCCTATCACTCTGATGAGACACCTATCAACTTTGGCCATCTGCTTGGCCGTCTCATAACGGGCATCTCGCACGGCGATATGAAGAGGTGAAAGCATGAACTCATCCAATTTCTTGGCATAAGATGGCATGATCTTCTAAACCTGAAGACATATTGATGTTCAGCCAAGTGCTGCAGCATTGTGTAAGGGACTGAAGCTAAAATTAAACGTATTCAATAAAGCTCTGTTTCCTCGGCCACAAGTAAGGAACTCATGCATGTCGCCCCCATTCTCTAGATGCTGGTTTAGTTCATCAACGTTGGGGGGTACCCGGTTGTGAACTGGGAGAGGTGGGTCATCTTGGACAACTGGGAGAGGTGCGTTCTCTTGAAAATTTTCTGGTTCCACCATGTTCGCAGAAGGAAGAGACTAGTGCAGAAGATTGAAAATGTGGATGAGATTCTTCACTGACCGTGTATTCAATTTCCCTTCTTTTCTATATGGTGCTGAAGGAAAGAGAAAGACGATTAAAACAATTCATTTGCTTCCATCTTTAAGGTTGTTGAACAAGTTTTTTTTTGTAATTAAATGATTCCATTAAACTAATGAATATGTACAAAGCTACAATAGTGGACTCTCCACCGTCAAACACATTAACATCCTACAAGAACATAAAATCATACAGTAAAATACAAGTCAGCCTCATGGTATCGCTGCCATCGGCAGTCTACTTGTTAATCGTCTCAAAATCTGGTTAGGTTTTGTAACCAGTCCGCAACTTTAAACTGAGCTTGGATCATTTTTAGCCAGCATCCAGTACCACACCATCATTCTAACAATCTCATAAACATTTTCCATACCTTCTGCATCAAACCAAACACAATTTCTCTCCTTCCACAGAAACCACATTGTGGCACTCCATATCGCGGGACCAACCTTTTTCCGAAGAGGTTCTTGGATCAATTTCGTGAACTGTATGCAATGCAAGTTTGTTGAGCAAGACGATTAAAACAAACCATTTTCTTTTCTCTGCTGCTGAAGGTGGATTAAGGTTGCTAAGCAAGTTTGCTTTCTTTTTAAATATAGATAAACAATATTCCTATGTTTTGGGTTAGCCTACGAATGAAAAATCTGGTTGGTTAACTAAATATGTTTATTGTCTCAAAGGAAATTGTTATTCTTTTGTTCCACCACAGAGCAAAACATACCATCTGCTTCCATCTTGCATTGGATATTTAAAGCATAAAACTACTGTAAAACTAGCCTTATGAGCTGTTTAGCTAATATAAAATTCTACACCTCAATTCATAATCTGTATGAGTAAAGAGACATATTTTGTATTCTAAGGTGATTCTGACTAAGTGTTGGTTATGACTTGGAGTTACACTTGATAAGTAAGTATTAATATAAGGTCGCCTTTCTGCAATTTAGTATGATTTTGAACACTTGAACTACGGGTTAAGTGATTTATTAAGTGAAATTTGGAAGGATTGAGAAATTGTTACATGTGGATTGAGATGCTTTTGTGTGAAATTAATTGTTGAAAATGGGGTTTCTGCCTTATGTTTAGTCATTGGTCTTCGCTGGCTTCATGCTTTCTTATTGTGTTTAGATAATTCATGTTAGAAATTTCGTTCCTCTCCTCTCCTGCATGCCCAGCACTAAGTTTTCCTTGAAGACTGTTTAACAACTCGACTATTTCTGCACACCTTCACTAAGAGAACTCAGTTTGAAACAAGTCCTCCTGTTATTCTGATGGTAATATTATGGGTAGAAAGTGTATGTTTTGCGTAAGATGTAGTGTAATGCGTACACATTTCATGATGGGTGGGAGGTTATGTTGGTTCAGATTCATGTTTGTGTGCGACATCTTTGTTAAAAATCTCATTCTGCTCCACCTTGTTAATCAGGAACTTTTTTTTTTTTTTGAAAATTGAAATATTATTATATTTAACCAAAAAAGGATTTTTACAAATGTACAAATCTGCCCTCATCCCTCATCCCTCATCCCTG
>JAOYMZ010040865.1:0-15239 GCA_025802335.1 Pinguicula primuliflora | reverse complement strand
AGACAAAGAGAAAACACAAGTAACAATGAGATCACTGTATCTAAAGCCAATAAAACAACAGTAAAGATCAAACTGCAATGTCTATGGAGGTTTGCCTACACTCATCAAGAGAAACTAGAACTCGCTTTCTTTCGAACCTCTTCATCAATGAGATAATCCTTATAATTTGAACTCATCTCTCTAATCAAGCACATAAACCAAAAAGGAACTAAACAGCCCCCAAAGTACCAAAATCGCACAGAGTTAATTCTTGGAAAGTACAATATGCCCTCAGATTGCAATTCCTATGAAATACCTCCTTTCCTCCCAGTCTACCGCAACAGTTACTTCGACATTACTTCAACTGGTGGGAGAAAAAGCGAATTTCCCCACCAATCACGGCATGCGTCATGTAAATCTGACCGGATTCGTTGATGGTTTCCAGCAATTTTGCATTCAGATTGTTGGCGGCATCCTCCACGGAATGGTTGCTGCCGCCGCCTCTGATTTTGATCTCAATCGGAGATATGCAGAAGCACACGGTGGCGAAATTCCTCAGGACCACCACCTCGAACCTGTTGTCCATACAGATTAAGCAACCCATCTCGTCGTCGCCTGATCTGAATTGCCACGACGGCAACGAAATTCCGAGGTCACCGTGAGGGTGGTCGATGCTGGAAGAAGAGAACGGACGATGAAATGAAATCGTGAAAAATGAAATATAAACGTGTATGTAATGAGGGTACAGAGGTAATTTCACATTTCATGATAACTTGGGGCTTCCGTTAACCCTTCTGCCAGGAGGGACAAAAAAGCCCACATTGTCCCTGCCCGGAGAGTAAATCCCGGGTAGACCATTTTAAAAAAAATGGATATCAAACGGCGTGCTGACATGGACAACCCCGAAATCCTCCAATTAACCCTAGCAAACCTGGATACCAAACTGAGCCTTTATATGCAAAGATCCTAAGATGTAGCAAAGGAGACTTTCCTTTTATCTACTTGGGGCTTCCGGTAGGTGACAACCCGATAAGGCAAAAAATGTGGAAAGATCTACTGACTAGTATGGAAAAGAGGCTAAACATATGGGAACAAAGATTCCTTACACTCGCAAGTCGAATCACTTTAGCTAAATCTATACTAACCAGTCTAACAATTTATTATTTGTCTGTTTTCAAAGCTCCTAAACAGGTTATAAATAAGATGGTGCAGATAATATGTGAATTCATCTGGAGCAAATCTGAGCAACATAAACATCCTATACACTAGAATAGGAAGTGCTATGTATGGATCAGTCAAATGGTGGATTGGATCTAAAAGATCTTACAGCCATGAATGCTGCGCTCCTCGCGAAGTTGATTTGGCGATGGAGATAGGATCCAACAAGCTTATGGAGTAGAATGGTAACAGGGAAGTACATGACGAACAAGGACTATATGACAGATATAGGCGTGATCTCTTTACCAAATAATGTCTCACGTGTGTGGCAAGACATCTGGGACAATATTTCAACCAGCAACTGGTACATTGACAAAGAACGAAGGAAAGTCATCTTTGGCGACTCGCTTTTATTCTGGAACTCATCATGGACTGAAGAAGGATCACTATCACTTGCATATCCTGACCTTTACCGTCTCACTACATCAAAGGATGATCTGGTCGCTGATCTATACTCAGAAGTAGAAGGTAGAGTACAATGGAATCGATCTTTCAGAAGAGAACTAAGGCAATGGGAAGACCTCCGGTTAGAGCAAGGATTGAAGGATAAGCTAATTTAGACCAATTCAGTATCAGTAGAATCCACAACTTCTTTTGCTTATGATGCTTATAGATATTCACAAATCACAGGTATCACAAGATCAACAAAGTCCTAAAATAGCTGCAATCTGGGGTAAACGGCGCCCAGAAGGATAAAGTTATTCGCATGAAGAATTCTACAAGGGAGAGTGCAAACAGTTGACAATCTAACAAGAAGGCGAATTTCTTTTACTGAGGCCGAGAAAAGATGTGTCTGGTATGCTCTACAAGACGAAGCGATCTCGCACCTTTTCTTCACATGTGAACATTCAAAAGAGGTGTGTTCGAACATCTACTCCTGGTTTGGCCACCTGCAAAAACGGTCAGCAACCGAACCTACTGATCATTTCAAGAAGCATATGGAAATGCTCAAAGGGTGTGCGGGCAGAGAAATATGAAAGGCCACATGACAAGCCACATTGTGGTATATATGGAAAGAACATAATGTAGTGAGATTTGATAAGGAAAGAATAGCAGATAGGAAATGATAAAGTTATCAACATGGTTCTGGGTTGAAGCACATGGTCTAAAGTCATCAGGCTCATCACTTGCGGATTGGATGCTTCAGCCATTATTAGCAATTAGCCTTAACTATGCATTTAAGCCACCTTGAACTAAGGTAGAATGGTTAGTGAAGTACCATGAAAGTCGTGTACTCATAATATAAATTAATATATTTTAATTATTAATTATTTTATATTCATTATTAATTATTTTATATTCATTATTAATTATTTTATATTTATAATTAATTATAATATAGAATTTAAAAATTACTTAAGAGGGGGGCCGGTACAAAACGATTACGGTAAATGTAGACTTTCTATTTAATTAATAAAAAAGTTGAAGCATTTGAATTAGTCCATGATTAAGCAAAATAATTTACAAATTATTAAAGTATTTATTGGGCTCATCTTGTACAACTTCCGGTGATTTTGCCGGCAACCTCCACTTCTGCCATATTAATCATACAAAATCAAGGCCAAAATCAAAGCCAACAGTAGGCGCTATCATCCATTATCTCTGTGAGGTTTTGTATTTGTTCCAACAATTTCTCTGTGAGGTTCGTCAACTCAACTGTATCTTCAAATCGATTCTTATTCCTGTACTTCCAGATTTCAGAATATAGTACATTGCCATATCTTCGATTTAGATCAAATTTCGGTTCTCATTGTATGCAGAAATTCATGTGGGCAATGTGTAAAACTGACAATAACTTTGCTCGGACAAATCAGTAAAACTGAATATAAAAAATAAGTTTTTTATAGTAGAGAGGGTAATTGCTCGTTTTATATATTCTTTTTCCTCTTTTTCAATTCATTTTTTCTCCTGGTATCTATTGTATAGGAGCGACCGTGTCAAGTTGCCCTTCCGGTGGATGTCGGTTCCGCAGAGAATTATCTGCGGTTTCACAACACATGTTTTGTATTTTACACGGGAACTTACATCCAGGAATTCCTATTTATCAATTGATTGCTCACGCAACTCAATTTCCTCATTGATTATGCCCCACAAACAGGTATATGAAAGATTTTATGTTGTGGGCCTTCCCTGGAGTGTTAAATGGTATTTATGTCCTGTGGTGTTGTGTTGAGTTGGCTTTTGTTATCAGAACAAGGAGAATACGTGATTTATACTTCTGCTTGTGGGTGTCGTGTTGATATGATCTTTTTGTTTCTTTTAATTTATAAGTTGCGATCAGTGGTTTTGCAATTACCTGTGCGGTTTGAGAAGGGAAGTATATGATGGAATACCATTGCGTTTGCCATTCTTGTACTGGCCTTCATGCCTTGCGTTCCTGCCGGTCATCTTGCTTGAATATAGTTATTCTTTCAAATCAAGTTTAGTTGATGCTAGTTGTTTATTTGAATTAACGTAGTGTTGTTAATCCAGCAAAAGAGAGGTTCTAAAAAACATAGATGGGTGGAGAAACCAAAATTAAATGGACAGTCTACGTCATCATCGGCAGCTGGAGGTTTTTCGAATGCAGATACTGATACTGTCACTGAAAGGGTTGGTTCACTTAGTGTTACAGAAAGAAAAGGCCAGCCTGCACCTTCCGTACCACTCACACAGCTTGAGGGCATTGGGCTGGGCAATCATAGGCCTGTTCGTGAACAAAAAAGTGTATGGAAGCCCAAGTCTTACGGAACAGTAAGTCGAGCTACATCCGTTGGTATCGGTAAAACTTCAGTTGATCAACCAGCGGTTGTCAGCAATGAGACTAAAGCAGAGTTTCTCAGGAAACCTGATGATTTGTTTAGCGGTAAACTATTGGAGAACTTCAATGTGGATAACTCAACGTACTCCCTCGCACAAGTTAGGGCGACATTTTATCCGAAATTTGAAAATGAGAAATCTGATCATGAGGTAAGATATCCCTCTTTGCTTTTCATTATGTGGAGAAATGACGATTGATAACATAATAAGCTTATTATTGGTATGGCTTAAGCTAATTTAAACTCATTTATTACCTGACTATTTATACCTTTTTTGGCACTTCCAGTAATCTTGTTGGTCCAGCTTGTAACTTAATTCCTCTCTGTGAATATATATGATAAAATGAATACTATGTGATTGCTGGTACTTCCATTATAATTTCCTTTTCAAATGCAATTGTTGCAGATCAGAGCAAGAATGACTGAAATGGTTTCCAAAGACTTAGCAACATTGGAGGTAAATAACTTTGTTTAGAAGGATTTCTTTTTCCGTCAAAGCTTTCACTTAAAATTGTAGTAAGGTTTTCTCGTATTGCCTCCCGTTTCCCAGACTTGAAATAGTTGTTTAGATGTCCCTCTAAAAATTCATTATCTCATCTTTTCCCTTTTTAAACCTCCACGGAATGAGGGTTACACGTTTATGTAAAAACTTAATTTTTACATGAAATGGAAGATTTTGATCCATTCTACGGCTTATGTCTAGTCCATGACCATAGCTCCATAAGTCTTTTCCTATTAAGGATTGGTTATTATTGATTGCCCGACAGGTTTCACTTAAGCATTCCGGATCACTTTTTATGTATGCTGGCCACGAGGGAGGTGCATATGCCAAGAATAGCTTTGGAAATATGTAAGCCCAATTTTGATGTTTGTCTTGTAAATGCTTTCTTCCTTATTATTTTCGTCATATTGCAGTTTCATGTGTCTTCATATCAAATGGCTGCCATTAGTTGTTTGATATGAAGTATGTTGAAGTTCTTGAAGAATATAACCATGTTGTACGGGCGTTATGTTCTGAAAATAAGAATACTTTAGTGCAATTGAGTTTTGATGAGTTCCTTTTCATTTCTAAAAAAGTTTCTTAATTCACATTTAGGACAGTTACACTGCTGTTGGTGTTTTTGTACTCGGACGCATGTTCCGTGAAGCATGGGGTTCACAAACTAGCGAGAAGCAAGCTCAGTTCAATGAGTACCTTGAGGTAAATCTATAGCTTTTCTATGACGTGATCATGGATGAGTCTTTAATTATTTTTCACTTAAGTTTGTAATTTTTTTTTTATAAATTTATATGTCAAAGCACCTCTCCTTATCCTTCTCTAGTGTTCATCAATACCAGGGTTTCTTTTTCCTGAATCGAGTTTATATGGTATTTTAATGTTATATTTTCCCTTATGCTCACAAAATGAACATTATATTCTTCACCCAATTCAGAAGAATCGCATCTGCATAGCAATGGAGTTGGTTACTGCTGTATTAGGAGATCACGGGCAACGGCCTCGTGATGATTATGGTGAGAGATTGAAAACTGTTCACCTATTTTCTTTGTTCTAACTCTTTTGTAATGCCCCAAGATACACTTATAGAAAGGTTTTATGCACATACTAAATCACCAACCTTCACTATACCATCTTGTGGAATATGCTTCATACTCTCTGTGGCAAGCCTAAGTGCTGAAATATTTCATGTATAAACTTCCGTTCAAATGACCGAGAGTCAAGTATAACTCATGGCTAGATGATGGTTCAAATGAATACTCTTTGGGCCTATGGATGTGGCTTCCTCTAATGATATATTGTATACCTTGCGTAGTGAAACCTTTTTCATAATAGGTTTCACATAATTGACTCTTTTTTCCATGCTTAACAGTGGTCGTGACAGCAGTCACTGAGTTGGGCTGTGGTAAACCAAAATTTTATTCTACCCCAGAGATTATTGCATTTTGTCGAAAATGGAGACTACCAACCAATCATGTCTGGCTATTCTCAACAAGGTGATTTTTGGTCTGTTATTGTGTAGTTATTTAGAGAACCTCGCCATTTTTTTTCTGTCCTGCCATGTGATTCACCTGCGGAAGTAGCAGAGTCTTTCAGGAAAATAGGACCAATCAGCTATTTTTGAAAGAGAAACGTTTTCCTTATCATAAAGTGGTGAGCCTGCGTTGTTTCATTAGCTCAGCTAGAGTTCCCTGGGGGCAGTTGGTTTTCTCTTCTCTTAATGGAACAATCATAATGGTGCTCGTACATAGCCAAATTTGTTAGGATTTTTTGATTTTTTTTTTTTGCATATTGTCGATGCTAGTTTATGTCATTTTGCCCTTCATTTCAGGAAGTCTGTTACATCATTTTTTGCTGCCTTTGACGCACTCAGTGAGGAAGGGACAGCCACATCTGTATGCGAGGCCCTTAATGAAGTTGCAGATATATCTATACCTGGTAAGCTTTATATGTTGATTAGGGAGGATTTTCCCTGAGTTCTATCTTCTGAAATTGATGATTTATTTCACCTGTTTTTCTCACTTTAACATCACTGAGTGAAACCATAAACTATAGCAGCGCTTATGTTAGTTGTAAGGACTTCTGCCAATCAGAAAGGCTGCCTGTTCTATTTCGACTCGTTCCTGCCAAGTTATGGCGTTAAACTAATTCCCCCTCACCCCCCACCCCACCCCTTTGATTTTTTCCGTCCATTTTCTGCTTCTGAACTTCATTTGCCTTCATCACAATAGTAGCTCATGCAGTAACCCTTGATCAAGTCCGTGGCCTATAACGCTTCACCGAAATTTCATCTGATCTGTGGGTTTTTCTGCCTTCATCTTCTTCTTTGCTACGATTCTGTCAAGAGTTTCAATTATTCATGTCTTTCTTATCCCTTTCTCTTGTGCCCAAATATTGACTCCTTATGAAAGTACTTGATCATAATCAAAGAGCAATAGATTGTGGTCTTGTAAATGTTAATTTAAAAGATAACATACTTTTATGAATCACTTCAGGTTCAAAAGATCATATAAAGGTGCAGGGTGAGATTTTGGAAGGTCTAGTTGCTCGGATAGTAAGCCGGGAGAGTTCAAAACATATGGAGGAGGTGCTTAGAGATTGGCATCCGCCACCGGAAGCAGGTAATCTTATTGCATTACTTACTTTTCTGTTGGGTAGAGAATATTGCCAATTGATTAGTTTCATTCTTTATGCTATGCTAAGAAAAAAGGTCAGTCCTGATATCATTAATCCGAAAGAAGGGCGAAACATCAAAATACTTAGTAATTCTATCATCGGACTATAGTAGATATGACCAGAATTGTGGCATTCATAAATTAGATTCAAATTGATATCTTAGGCAGAGCAGAAGAAGAAAATGTGAAGATGAACCTATTATGACCTAAGAGGTTAAGATGCAGCTAAATATGTTTTCGCGTTATTAAAAAATATGCAAAACTTTTGCCGCTAGAAAAAAATCAGTGTTCGTGTATGATATGCGATTCTAATATATGGAGTCACCTTCATTAGATATCTCCTTGGGTTTTCTATTGTCTTATTTCTGCATGCAAGGATGAAATAAAATGAGTCAATGTTTTATGAATCAATTACTTTTCTTCGCTTACATAATATTTCTTGAACTTGATGCTCTTAGTAAAGTAGGTAAATATCTAAGTGCTGATAATCAATCTTTGCTGCACATGGCAATAATGTAAAGAAAAATTAATCTACATATTTTACTGAGGACTTCATGAACTATCCAATAGAGTAGGATGCTGAAAATCAATCTGTTGACAAAAATTTCTTATATCCTTTTTTAACAGTTAGGGTTCACAACAATATGACTTGTCTACTTCCATTTCTTGTACACAGTTTTCAAAATGATTTTTTCCTCTCCTTACGGCTAATTTGATCTCTCCTTGTTATTTACTGTTTTTACAAATTATATATTAGCTGACGAGCACCTTGGACCAAGCTTGCGTGAGATATGCGCTGCTAATAGAAATGACGAGAAGCAGGTTCTTACCGCAATTTTCTTCAATCACTGTATTGTTTTTTGGGCTTAGTCACTTGGATAAAACAATTTGTCTTACCCATATTCTTTATTTCGTTTGGTTATAACTTACAGCAAATAAAGGCACTCCTTGAAAGTGTTGGAACCTCCTTTTGCCCAAATTATTCAGATTGGTTCGGCCTTGAGGCTTCTGATTCTCATTCAAGGAATGCTGATAGATCAGTATTATCTAAGTTCCTGCAAGCGCGTCCTGCTGATTCTTCCACTGCCAAATTACAAGTAGGAACTATAACTTTAGAAAATCTGTTTGATCAATTAATTACATGGTTTTATTTCTTGACCTTAAATGGGAGAATTTGGCGTCTCAGAAAATTTCTACTTTACTCAATACAATTTTTTATGGCAATTCTTTTTATTTTAAAAATTCACTGCAATTTTCCTCCTTGGGCACTATTCCCCATTCGATCTTTTTCTGCATATGGTATCTGGATATTTCTTTTGTCCCTAAGTTTAATGGTGTCAACTTTATTTTTTTTTGGTTAAGCAAAATCTTGATAAACAGAAAAAAAATACAATCGTTTCACCTCCGTCATGTCTTACGGTTACATTACTTACATCATGTAAGACACAGACCTGGTGGTTGTATCCACTGACCTATTCCATACAAAAAATTACCTTTCATCCACAGCTTTGAACCACTTCCATGTCACAGTTTGGATTTTACCAAGAGTTGTGATCGCCGAAAGTTCTTTGCCACAGAAATGAAGGTCATTTCTTTGGTGTCAACTTTATTAATCTTTTGTTTCAGGAAATGGTTCGATTGATGAGGGAAAAGCGCTACGCTGCTGCTTTTAAGTGTTATCATAACTTCAATAAGATCGGCTCTATGGCAAATGACAATCTTCATTTTAAGATGGTTATTCATGTTCATAGTGATTCAGCTTTTAGACGGTACCAGAAAGAATTGAGGTTTGCTTTTTTGTTCTTTTCACTGTTATACCACATCATGAATCTTTATTAATAAAAGTCCATCACGCATAAAGTTTTCCTTAATTGGGTTTTAGAAATTTCGTCGCCGGGACCATGCCAAAACATGAGATTTTTTTATCTCCAATATATAAGCTTTCCAATAGTATGACCAATTTCGATTATCGTTGTCGGAATCATAATATTGGGTACCATTGGTGACCATAGAATTTCTGTATAACATGGGGCAATGATGATCGAAATTGGCTATACCATTGGTTAGCTTATACATTGGTCGCGGTTCCGATGACTTTCACCGGTAATTTAGTTTCGTTATGTAGTTTTTAATTGAGTTTTAGAAATGACCGTGCCATAAGATTTTTTTTATCTCAAATGTATAAGTTTTTCAATGGTATGCCCAATTCCGATCATCGTTGCCAGAATCATAATATTGGGTACCATTGGAGATAGTATCATTGGGGACCTTAGAAAAACTGTATATATATATATATATATTTGCATTATAATATTACATTTGCAAGATGTTTTGTTGCATTAAAACATGACATATTGCAGGAATAATCCAGGGCTATGGCCACTGTATCGAGGTATATTGTTTACTTGCTAATCAAGCTGTCTGTGTCCCATATTCATGTGCAGAAGACGGGTAAGCTGATTAAATATTTTTTAACTTCTTTCTAGGTTTTTTTGTGGATCTAAACTTATTCAAGTCAAATAAAGGTAGAGAGGTCGATTTCTCCAATGGAAATGACACAGGGAATGCCATGGACAGTGTGTCTGTAAAAGACGGTTTAGCTGATGAAGATGCCAACTTGATGATCAAGTTGAAATTTCTTACGTACAAGGTATAAGATACTTTGAAGAACATTCATTATAAAAAGTGTCAAAGTTCACTTCGCCATTTTAGGCTATGCTGTACTGGACTATTTATCTATCATCAGGTGCATGGCTGAGAAATATGCTATAATAAAATCATTTTGATTAAGATAGTGCACATAGCTGGGAAGGGAAATGAAGCTTCATGCAGTTTGAAAATTCATTCGGTTATAATACAGGCATGGCTAACTTAAGATAAATGTTGAGTGTTGAATATGAATTTAAATCTGCGAAGCTCCATTGCTGGTTAATAAATTTAAATCTAGCTCTGAATTCATAGTTTGATTTCGGCGTTTGCTGAACATAATGAAATATCCATCCCAAAGATGATGCATTTGTTAACGGGAAATTTCCCAGCACTTTTATTTCTCTATGCTGCTTCATATAACATTTTCAGAGTTTGGGATTTGTCCGCTTTAAGGCAAGTTTACCAAATGGATTTTTTTTATTCTCTTAATTTGTAATTCTGCAGATAAGGACTTTCCTGGTCAGGAATGGCTTGCCGATTCTTTTTAAACAAGGTGAACCTGCTTATAAAGCCTACTACCTGAGGTTAGTTCAGAAAAATATGATTGCGACGTTTTATTAAAAAACATGAAAAGAACCTTTCTTCTGCATCTAAGATACTACTTTTTATGCTATTGGGCCATGATATTGCTAAAGAATATGAACGGTCTTGATGATGGACAAACCAATGATTTCGCCTTACTCTGAGTGTTAATAAATGTTCAAAAATCATGACGGATATCCTAGTGCAGGTATGAGTTGTCATTAAGCTGGATGCTAAATCATAAAGGCAGCAACTAGAAAGGCTTAGTTAAGCACTAGTGGCATTCTTCTAGATATACCTTCCAATGTCTATTGTGTGTTCCAGGCAAATGCAAATATGGAACACATCACCTGCAAAGCAAAGAGAGCTGATCAAGATGCTGGACGAATGGTAATTTTGAATTCTCAAGTTCCATTCAAGGTGTTTGTTCACTACTTTAAGTGTTTTATTGGCCTTCTCTAGGGCTATATTTATTAAAAGAAAGTGTGGAAACAAGCAACTGTCTTCGTCCACGTATCTCAGTGAAGCTGAGCCATTCCTGGAACAGTTTGCAAAGCGCAGTCCCCAGAATCAAGTATTGGTTGGAGCGGCTGGAAGTTTGGTGAGATCAGAAGACTTTATGGCAATAATTGAGCAAGGCCGAGATGAAGAGGGAGACCTTGAGCCAGAGAGGGATACCATACCTCCAATTCCAAGTCGCATGGCAAAAGAAGCCGTCAGGAAGGATGAAGGACTTATAGTCTTCTTTCCGGGTAAGATTTTAGAAAACATAAATTCATAGGATACTGATGTTAAATGAGTTACTTAGAGATTCCATATTGTTAAATTGTTGCAATGGAACTTTGTAAAAATCTCAATTAGTTTATCAACTTGTCTGGTGCATGTCCTATATCTTAATTGCAACTCTTCAATTTTCTGAATATGACTGATTAATTGCACTTCAGGAATACCCGGCTGTGCTAAGTCAGCACTTTGTAAAGAGTTACTTAACACTCCAGGATGTCTTGGGGATGATCGTCCACTCCATAGTTTAATGGGTGATATGATAAAAGGTTATTTGCTCAGAATTTTTCCCTTTTAAATGTTGTAATGTTTATGAGGATCTGCTCACGTTAATATATATGAAATATTATTCTTTGATTCTTGTACAGGAATGAAAATGACTTGCCTTTCTTTCTTTCTGAACTTTAATTTCCTGTGAATATTGTTACTTTGCTTGCTGACCTTTAGATGCACATTCTCTTTCCTTGAAACAAAAAAAAAAGCACTGCTATAATGTATGTGCTGTGCTAAGTCAGCACTTTGTAAAGAGTTACTTAATACTCCAGGATGTCTTGGGGATGATCGTCCACTCCATAGTTTAATGGGTCACAAAGGTTATTTGCTAAAGACATTTTCCCACCTAAATATACTAGTGTAATGTTTATGAGGTTCTGCTCACGTTAATATATATGAAATACTATTCATTGATTCTGCTTTGCTAATAAAAAAACTATTCATTGATTCTTGTACATGAATGAAAATGACTTGCATTTCTTTCTTTCTGAACTTTAATTTCCTGTGAATATTATTACTTTACTTGCTGACCTTTAGATGCACATTCTCTTTCTTTGAATCAAACAGAAACAAGCACCCTATAAGAATCATATGAAATACGTGCTTTCCTATAATGAAACCTTCTGTGTGCTTCAAAGTGTATTTCTGCTCTATATGCTACAACACAGATGAAATGGCTGTAATGAATAGTGTGCTAATCCTTAATCGTGCATATCTGCACTTGTTCATTTGTGTCGGTTCTTCAATTCACTTGAGGATCCGACCTAATTTTCTTCAGTCTATAACTTTATATCGACTGTTGAGTTGATCCCCCACAGTTGTTCTCCATAAAAAAAGCTCATCCATTCCGTACATCCTATTTAAGAGGTTGCATTTAAGGCAAATTGCTTGGTGTAATGCTCAGGAAGATATTGGGCGAAGGTTGCAGAGGATCGTCTGAAGAGACCTTATTCCATCCTGCTTGCAGACAAAAATGCACCCAATGAAGAAGTTTGGAATCAGGTAAAATTAATTCGGTCATTCTTAAGCTCCATAAGAGGTACAGCGCTGTGCATCCATTCCATATTTATACATGGGAGTATGAATCTTATGTCTTAAGGTGGAGTGGTCTTTTTTCTCCATTTTTGTTCTGTTTTGTAATGTCTCAGTGTGGTTTCCTTCCATCCATCTGTTTTTAGCCGAAGTTACTATTGGTATCGGCTTTGTGACATATCTTACCCTACATATCTCTTTATGTTTAAACCTTAGATATTCGAATTTCGATCGATGTTCTTTTTTGAAGTTGATTAAAGAATGTTTGGTTTGGGTTGGGTGATCAAATTCATGGCTGGTGTAGGAGTCAATTCATTGTTATGTGACATGAACTTAAAAGGTATACTATACACATGTAGCTCGGGATAATCAAGTACCAATCATATCTACGCATATGCTAATGTTTAGAAGTAGGTGTCAAAAGGACGATGAAGTATATCCCCTTGACTTCTTGTCACTTAATTTTTCAAAGGTCACGGCATTAATTTCTGCTTTACTCTAATTTCTGCTTTACTCTAATTTCTGCAGATTGAGAATATGTGTCGCCGCACAAATGCATCTGCAATTCCAGTGATATGTGACTCAGAAGGTTATCTTCTTAATTTATTAGTTTTGAGAATATCTATTGAGTACTTGCCACTTTGAACTTTCTTAGCTTTTCAATGAGATGTTACCTGATCTTTTTCCTTTTCTCTTTCATTATAATCCCATTCTTCTATTTACTGGAACTGGAAGCATAGCGCTTGGCATGATCTATCGCCATTATTTTTTAAAAAAATTGATTCAAGTATTGACCATTTGAACATTCCCAATTCTATCTATATATTATGGCCCTAAGCTTTAAAAGCTGGAGCATTATCAGCATATTCTTGGTCAACCCGATGAATTCATCTTCTAGTTGCTTGATACTAGGTTACTGCTTTTTTCTGATCCAGCTACCATTTTACTTGAAATTGCTATTATGCATTCCTCATATGTTATCTTCTAACTTCATTCTGTATTACTGTGCTTTGTTAAATGCTTTTGCTGCAATATCTTGAGGATTTGTATGAGCAAACTTGGTTTTACATGCCGGTGCTTTTAGTTAGTTTCCTTTTTATTTAATTATCTCAACTTCTACAGCTTTCGTAATTTGCTTGTTGGTCTACTTCCTCAGGAACTGAATCAAATCCTTTCTGTCTCGATGCACTTGCTGTTTTCATTTTCCGAGTGCTTCAGCGTGTTAATCATCCAGTAATTATCAATTTATGTACTCAAATATTCTGCTATTTGACTCCTACATTTTGGAAAAGTTAAATTAATGGTGGTGTCTTTTACTTCTTTTACTCTGCGTTTTAAGGGAAATCTTGACAAGTCATCACCAAATGCTGGTTATGTGTTGTTAATGTTCTACAATTTATACGAAGGCAAGGTATATTGTTTCTTAAGGTTGCCTGAGTAACCACCTGATGTATTTTAATTTTAATTTTTTTAAAAATTTTTTGTTTTTTTGTAATTTCATCATCCTACAATCGCCAGAGTCGCAAGGAGTTTGAAGCCGAATTAATAGCACGATTTGGGTCAATCGTCAAGATGCCTTTACTGGAACCCAACAGGTTTGTAATGTTAGATATGCACTTGGCAAAGTGCTTGTTTTTTTTATATGATCTAGGACCACAGCTGTAACTTGCTTGTCAATTGTGCGAGTGGATAAATGTTTTGGGTTAGTGATTTTATTTTCTTAGGGAATTTAGGGAATCTGAGTTGCTCACAGAATGTTCTTGACAGATGAAATTCTGTGACTAGTATCATTTAGTTGAGAACACCAAACCTGTCATGTTCGGTTTGTCGAAATATGGTTTCTCTACCAGCTAGGTATATCTTTGGTCTTAAATGGCTCAATAATTTTCTGGTCAACATCATTCACTTTTATGAGCTCACTGATCTGCTTGATGCAATTTGATGAATGAGCTTTTGACCCAATTTAGATTCGATATAACTCTTTTGCAACTTTCTACTCTGTTTTAGTTTATCGCCATGCAAGTGTTTTGCTAGATTCAATATTGTAAGAGTTCGAGGCTGATATCGCATTTAGAGATTTATTAGCACACAGTTAACTGCCTTTGTCTTGTTTTGAATTTACATCTTGTGTCGCAGTTTAATGTTCATAGTTGCTGGAGCAAGTTGTCTTTGAAATGTTTTGAATTAGATTCTATCTTAACGTGATCTATTGTTCGATAGCTTAGTTTACTTTCAGAATTGATAGTTTCAATGGGTGTCAATGAGTTCGTTGTACCTACTGTGTTTTCTTAAATCAGGAAAATGGCTAAATTTGTATACTGCAATGTCTCAAAGCGAATTACAGAAAAAATATAATGAAGTCGGAGTATTTTTTTCGATGTAAAGCTGTGAACAACTGATATTGGTTTTGATCTCTCTTTACATGGTCTTAAGTTGATATCTTCCTAAAAAATCAGCAACTGATATTTTTCCCCAAATGAAATTTCAAAATGCTAGTGTTGCATGTTTAGTGCTAGCGTATACAGTTTGGCTTGGCATAATGTATGTGTTGACTATATCCATTGAGTAAGAGCCAAATGTGCTAGGCAGGTGTTTTCCGGCATGGCGTGCTTGTCATGTCGTTTCTCAGTAACTTACTTCTCTGTGTTTCATTTGCATGTAAAGATCTCCTCTGCCTCAAAGTGTGACATCTACTCTCGAAGAGGGAATAAATTTATACCGGCTACATTCTGAAAGGCATCAAAGGTACCCCCC